>JBCNYH010222960.1:0-15037 GCA_039654325.1 Tandanus tandanus | reverse complement strand
ATATATCAATCAAGGTATTTGGGTATTTGGATATTTGTTTGGTTTATCTCTGACTTCATATATTCTATAATTAAAAAATAAAGGATATGTGTCTGTATAAGCAACATTTATGATTTATAATGTAACAGCAGTTACAACATGTAACAACATGAAATTAAATGTTCTTATTATCTGTTTGACCTCCTCATTATTCTTACCATTCATTTATTCATTCATTCATTTTCCGAACCTCTTAATCCTACAAGGGTCACGGGGAGTTCAGGGTGTAAGGTGGAGTACACCCTGAACAGCTCACCAGTCCATCGCAGGGCAACGCACACACATCCATTCAGACTCACACTCACACCTAGGGACAATTCAGAACAGCCTGTTAACCTAATGTGCATGCCTTTGTACTGTGGGAGGAAACCTGTAATTTCCAGAGTACCTGGAGGAAATCGATACAAGTACGTGGAGAACCTGTGGAGAACAAGAAAACAACACACAGAAACAGCCTTGTCGAGCCCAGGACTCTAACCCAGAATTTTCTTGCTCTGAGGCTGATGTACTAACCACTGCACCCCCATACTGCCCCATTATCCTTTCTCTCACTCATTTGTTGAACTACTTAATCCTATTAAGGTCACGGGGAGGCAGGAGCATATTTCAGCCAACACTGGGAGAAGGCATGGTACACCCTGAACAGCCAGACCATTGTAGGGCCAACACACACACACACACACACACACACACACACACACACACACACACACACACACACACACACACATGCACAACCATTTACACTCAAGTTTACTCGTAGGGGCAATTTGGAGCAGCCTTTTAGCTTAATGTGCATGTCTTTGGACTGTGGGACCAAACCGGAGTTCCCCGAGGAAACCCATACAAGCATAGGGGGGAGTATGCAAACTTCACACAGAAACACCCTTGCTGACCTCGACGTATTAACCACTACACCACCATGTCACGCCATTATACTTATTAAAACATTTTAAATAACATAAGATTTTGTATAGATTTTTACTACTCTTCAAGAATAAACCACACAGAAAAGCAACACATCATCTAATTTACTCTGCTATTAAGTAAAACCCAAAACCACAGTATGGCTTGCTATAATGACTCTGTAACAGCAAATGTTTTTTTTTTTTTTTTAAGCTGGAAAGGAGGGGCTCTGAGAAGAGAATTTTCAGAGAAGGTGAACAATGGCAGCAATGAGAGCTCTTCAGAAAATGGTGAGAAAGAGTTGGCTGCACTGGTGAGCATGAGTGGACAGATGTGCTCTAATGTGCTTGGCTGCTGCTCAACACACAGCAACACCCAGAGAGGAGCTCAAACAAAGATAAAGATGTGGTAGTTCTTCTGTAAGCATCATTCAGAGGCTCTAACACCCCACCACAAAAGAATGACTTGAGTACATTATAATGCTTCAGGCATGGATGTGCTATTAAATATTCCAGCACTGTGCATGCACTTCGTTGGATGCACCTCTTTGAGATGTAGATAAGACAGATTTGCTCTAATGCATTTATTCCATGACACCCCCGCCCCTGTCCAAAGGGGGGAAATTGTCAAAAACAACAGCACTTGGAAAAAAAAAAGTTCTCACATTTACATTACTTAGAATATAGTCCACTATAACTTATGACCCATCAAATACAAATATCCTCAGCATCCAGTGCACTTTTTGTGTGTTAGCAATGAGTAATTTGTATTCTGAATGCTTTTTGAGGTGATCAAGACGTAGTCCATTCTCTTAGGCCAATAGAAAAAGAAAATGCCACTTTGCTTCACACATTAGCTGCTTACATAGAAAGAAAGCTAATGTATCATCTAATTGGGTGAGCCACTGCATCTGATTCCTCTCAATCAGACTATTAGTTGGGTAATTACCCATCTGCCTCGGGTGGAAAATGGCAAGGCAAACACCAAGCTAATAACATTCTCAAGGGCTCTCCAGAGCCAACAAGATGATGTTGATGTTGGGTAATGCAGTCTCAAACTATTTCAGCACCATGGTGAAAACATTAACCAGTCTCTGTTTGCCAACTTCCTAAAATTGAGTCTATTCAATTATTTACTTAAATACAGATTGTTTCATTTCCCATCCATCTAGTCACTTTTTTTCATCTCTTTATTCACCTTCATATAGTACATGCCTGTGATCAAACAAGGATGTCACATGTGGCAACATTTACTAGGTGCTTTTAGGAAGGGAACATAGCATAGATGAGATAATATTCAAATTTCATACTCAGTTTTATCTTTGCTTTTGCCAGGTTAAAACTGCATTTTTAATACAAATGGTACAGGCATTTGTGGCACTTCCTTGTAAGATTTTTTTCTTATAGCCAGGAGCTGTAAAGCAGGTTGGGAGTTTACCAACTGAATATTATGAATTATTTACCAAAAACCAAGAAGCTCTTATCTCTTAGCTACTACACTTGGTCTTCACAGCCTTGTGCATGGGACCATATCACTGCTGTGCTAATAATCAGTATAACATCACTCCCTCTGATGTGATATTGCTTAAATTATGTAATCGAGAAGAGAAACTTACTTTTATAATTGAAATGCAAAAATTTCGTTTGTGCTATTAAGGTATTCAAGTAATTATAAAATGCATTTTCTGGCCTGTGACATCACTCAGACCCCCCACCACGTCAAAATCTCACCAAAGTTGTCTCAATCGTTTGTGCTACGTTTGTGCTGATTTGTGCTGTTGAAAGAAATTATTTTGCAATTAAGATTTTAAAGTTATTTCAAATTCCTTATGAGGAATATAGGGAGAAATATTTGGAAGAGGCTGTGTATAAGAGGGAACAAAGCAAAGAACGAGCATGTCAACAATCATCTCCACAGTGGCAAGGAAAAATGCCATTTGGATGGAGAGGAGAGAAAGGAGGTGTCAGAGGCACTCTGGCAGGGGAAGAAGCTGCCCCATGTGTGGAGAGCAGCCAGGGCAAAAGACCTGTTTTTGACATTGGACTAGATAAGTTCTTTTGTCACTATTGGACCCCATCACAGATGGAGCTGTACAAGTGCCTTTAAAAGCTCCCTAGGTCAAGCATAAACTTGTCACTGGTTCTGTTGGGAGAAGAATAAGCAGACCAAGGAGTCATCACATAAATCACATATTTTTCTATCAAGGAGTCATGTCTGCTCAAACTGGCATACACACCCCTGTAGTGCAAATGCTGTCTGAGAGGCACAACCTGGACAGCATTGCACACTGGATCAGTGAGTGGCTTAGGGCAGGGGCACCAATTCCAAAAGAAGCGGTTTCAGATTCTCACACCACAGCCAGACCTCAAATCCTACATTAACACCTGCTTTGGTGTACTGCTGGGTCAATCAGAGATAAACTTACCTCCCTGCTTCATCCGAGTTGATGTCGCCCATTGCATAAAACTTATCACCTGATGGCAATGCCTGTAAAACAGGGACGTCGAGTTAAAGATTTCTACGTCAGATCTTTAGCACAGCTTCTACAGTCTAATTCAATCGAAGACGCAAGGCACCTCATCCAATCCATTGCCATTGTGGCCCTGAGCGAATCTGAAGTAAATGATGAGGCTGGCAGACCTGTCATGACAGAAATTTGCAAAAAACACCTTAAAAAATAATTGCAGAGGGCTACAATCCTAGCGATTGCCTGGATGAGGAAATGGGCCAAACTGGCATCACTGAAACATCCATTTAGTGACAGACTACAACACAGATGCAAAATCCTGGGTTACTGAAATCTGTGCGGAGAGCTGAACACTAGCATCACAGGGCAGTGATAGAGACAATCTGCACTTTCTCCCTGAGATTTTACCCCACTTGATAAGGATAGGTTCCTACCTGCCACTGTGGAATGATATTATGGTGCCATATTTTTCAGGCAGCGCTGCCACCGCAAGTTCTGCTCACGTAGAGGCAGAGTTCAAGAATTTGAAACATGGTCTGTTCAAGCACGATAACATGCCCCTACGCCTGGACCGTTTTGTGTGCAGACACCTTAACTACATCGAAGGACAGATGCAGCTTTCCTCTACAGCCATCTGGGAAGAGAATGAAGATGACAGTGCAAAGTGAAACAAGTACACCTCCACTTGACCATGATGCAAAGGAAGAAGAGCCAAACAATCCCAAACATCAGCAACCTGTGGAAAACTGGAGAGGCCTAGCTGTTCCACCGAAAAAGAGAAAGAGCTATTTAACCCCATGCCCAGAATGGCTTCATGTAGACACCGTCCCAAAGACACAGAAGATGCAGATTGGCCTTCTCCAAAATGGCAATTTGTTGAAACCTGTTAAGGTGGACAAAACACCGGTCAGTCTTAAAAATACATGTGCCTTTGATGCCTTCTGTCAGTGTATCTGGGAGGTTATTAAGTAGTATACATGACTGAAAGGCTATGACACCATCTAGACTAGATAAACTAAGGAACTACAGACAGATGAACAACTCATACACCGGGAAATGACTACATCTCTCAACCTGGATATTAAAACCCTGAGCTTGCCTGAGCTTGGTTTTAACATTGTAAATAATTAATTTGTTCCTGTTTTTTGCCTCAGAATTACCTGAGGAGATCTTCATCTGTGGTAAGAAAATCATGATACCTATACAAATTGCATACAGCCGGCCTAGTCAACATGAATAGGCCTACTCTCTAGCTTCTACAAACACAATACTCGCATTACATTATTTGATTACCATGACCATCTGCTGTGAATGATGTAGGCTATAGCTAAACAAAAGTGGGGAACAATAACATACAACTGAAAAATCCCTTATTTCCTTTGCACGACAGGCCTGGCATTGAGTAGCAGGCTAAACATTTGGATTGACAGCTGACCTATACTTGCTCCTCAACGAAACATTTAGTCCTTAATTAGTCTCATCGTAGTGTTAATGATACTTTGTTGTTGAGTAGTTGATGACCTAACCATCATATGTTGATACAGCCTACGAATAAGGGTCTGCATGATGCTTGGACTGCGATGGCCTGGCGAGCTGTCCAGGGTGTACTCTGCACTCTCCCAGTGTCGGCTGAGATGGGCGCCAGCCTCCTTGCAACCCTAATTAGGATTAAGCGGTTCAGAAAATGAATGAATGAATGAATGAATGAATGGTGCTTGGATAAGAATTTCAACCATGCTTGTGCCAGGTCATGGAGGCAACCACCACTGCTAAGATAGCACAGTGTGGAGGGCAAACGCAATCATCATCTCGCAGCTCATAAATTTGGAGTCGGAGAGTAGCCTATGGGTTATGACCTCACATGCGTAAGAAATAAAACATTAATAACTTTGAAATCATAACAGCAAAATCATTTCTTTCAACAGCACAAACCAGCACAAACGTAGCACAAACGATTCAGACCACTTTGGTGAGATTTTAACGTGGTGGGGGGGCTGAGTGATGTCACAGGCCAGAAAATGCATTTTATAATTACTTGAATACCTTAATAGCACGAACAAAAATTTTTATTTTATTCTACAAATAAACGAAGGGCTGAGGACCAGAGTGGTCTAACCAACAGAAAGCTGTTTTTGCGAAAAATGACATGAAAGGTTTTGCAATTTAAAAAAATTAGGGATAATGCTCACAATATGATTCAAGGTCATAAGGAAGAAGGCAACTCTTTTTTTTTTTCATTTAACAGCAGACTTTATCCACATCTATCAAAATATGACCTTATCTCATTTTTGGGGTTAGACCACTGTGGTTCTTAGCCCCTTCAAATAGGGTAGTACATATCGTTTAACAATTATTTTGTAATAAAACAATTTATTAATGTTGTCTGAAGAATGAGGAGAGGCAAACAGTTCTAATTGCATATTGCATACTACCTGTTATGATCTTTGGCTGCTGAGGTGAATTTGACCACTGGGGTCACCCAAAACTGAAGAACCATTGGAACTTGCACTGCTGAACAACCATACTTTATTACTGGAAAAGGCTAGGTCACTAATCCTTGCTGAAGCATATTTTAATCAGGAACACCTCAGGCAACAACACTCCAGGCTACCTGACAGGCATATAAATTGTAATTCATGTGCCAAGAGGGCATTTATACAGTCTATATAAATTATTAGTGATAAACTATAACTAGTTCAACCAATGGTATATCAAAATATCTAAAATAAACAAAAATCTGAAAGGTTAGTAATTCATGCAAAATTTACAGAGTGCACATAAAGGAACATATTCAAAATTAGCATAAATCCAAATTTAAGTAAATATTTATCTATTGATAAAGCCTATTGCTGCTTGACACCCTCCTCATTAGCTGCCAACCTGTGATTACAACACAGTTTTGGTGGCTGAGGTGGAACTGCCATCCCTGCCACCACCAGCAGCTTATTGCCACCGGCAGTGTCTAATGTGTTTTTTAAGTTGTTATTTTTTGCCTTTTACATACTTTTGACCAGATCCATCTTAATCTCTGCTCCGCTGCCGACTGAAGGCGTTTTAATGCCGTTTTAACCCTTAAACAGGCACAAGTGGAAAATAAATTATAAGTGGAACGGAAACGTTACACTATTAAAATCAGAAGAGCTTAGTAGCTAAAAATAGATATCACGTGACTGAATTTTGTACGCACGAAATAAGACTTTGTGGGTAAAATAAATGAACACTTTTCTTAGTATCATGCTTATGGAGCGGTCCACATAATAGACATGGTTGTAATCTTTTGGGACTAGTAATATAGCAGCAGGCCTAGGTTGGCTGGCTTCACTTCTGTGCGGGCTGATAGGCCAAGTGCTTAATCCAGTTATTTTTAGATTAGTGTTTCCTGATGAACTTAATCTTCTTCCGTTCCACTGTGTAGCCACCAGGTTTGTAAAATATTATTATATTAATTATTCTTCTATATAAGATCCAAATAAAACATAATCATTATTATTATTTAAATATCTTGTATATTTTAGATTTTATGAGTTGTATCTCCCAGTATACATTGCCTTATTAAGGTATTAGAGTGAAACTCTGTAGTATCTCCTGGTGCACGCTGCCTGTTTAAGGGTTAAGTTTACAGCTACCAAGGCGCATGAAAGCCAGAAACGTTATCACGAAACAACCATCAAAACCATGGCAATGGACCTCTACCTGTCACACAAAGCATCTCCAGTTAATCTCAACACAGGTAACAGAACCCAGAACCTGTCAAGTTTGTTCCCTCATGGATGAATGACCAATCAAAAAATCACACAGTCATCATTACAACCTGGTCCAGTTACACAGACTTTCATAATTTGCAAAGTAATGCTCAGTCTATTCCTGCCTTATTTATCAAGTCTTTCTACATCATTTGCTCCTCTGGTTTTTGATCATGTTCTGCTTCCTGGCTTTTAGGTTTTTGGATCTTGTGTTATTTATGCAGTTCACTGATTGCCTGTATTTCTGACTTTTGGCTGTATGAAACAGACTATGGTGAGAATGTTCCAAATGAGATACTTTAATAAAAATTTGTGTAAATGATGATTTCAGTAGGCTAAATTCTAAAACTTGTTCCAAATTTCATGTGGAAAACTGCTGAGTTTATTTTGGATCCTTTAGATGTGCTTTCTTTTTTAGGTTTTCTGTAACCCTTGTAGTTCGAACTTTATTTAATTCATTCATTAATTTTCTGAAACGCTTAATCTTAATTAAGCTGGCGCCCATCTCAACCGACTCTGGGCGCGGGCAAAGTACACGCCAGGCCATCGCAGGGCAGCAACACGCTGACGGCTATGCAGCCTACTCTTGACGAAAATCAGCAATGGTTCTTTTACATGCCTCTCACCCTAGACAGTGAGAGACATGGCTGATATTTGATAACCCAGTTAGCTGCACTGGGGGGACAACAGTGACAACCCGTTCAAGTGGGGCTTCAACCCCCGACCTTGGGATCAATAATCCAGCACCCTACCACCGGGCCACCACTGCCCCTCGAACTTTATTTGTCCATATCATTTTATTCTGTCCTATCAAAAAAAATAATAATAATAAATAAAAAAATAAAAGATATGCAAGCTGATTTTATGCCGCTGCAGATAATCACAACATCACCCTTTTTAAAAAAACTACCCATGTGACTGTCTTTTTGCTGGAAGGACACTTCTGTTTAATATGAGTTTCAAGTTTCAAGTTTTATTGTCATATACATGTAACAATGGAACATCACTACCGCCAATGAAATTCTTGGACTCAGAGCCCCCTCAATATTGCACTTAAGAAACAAGTATTGCACATAGAGAAACATTTAGATAAAATATAAACTATATAAATAAATAAGTTATATAAACTTAAAGAAGTTGAAAATATATATACAGTAGGATAAATACAGAATACTTAAAAAAATACTGAAGTGGCTATAATGCACAATGGTGTGTGCCCAGTAAGTGTGCAAAATGTTGTGTGCAAATAGTCCGGTATTTCAGCAGATCAGTAGCCTGATGGCTTGTGGGTAGAAACTGTCCCTGAATCTGCTGGTGCAAGTCCGGATGCTCCTGTACCGTCTGCCCGATGGCAGGAGCATGAAGAGTGTGTGGCAGGGGTGGCTGGGATCAGAGAGGATCTGCTGGGCCTTCCTCCTACAGCGCTGTGTGTAGAGGTCCTGGATGGCTCACAGTTCAGTCGTGGTGATGAGTTGCACTGATCTGACCACCCTTTGTAGAGCTTTGTGGTCCAGAGCATTACAACTGCAGTACCAGCTAGTGATGCAGCCAAACAGAATACTCTTGATGGTGCATTGGTAGAATTTGGTGAGTATTCTGGAGTCTATGCCAAACCTCTTCAGCCGCCGAAGAAAGAAGAGCCGTTGTCTTGCTGCTTTTGTGATCACACCCACGAATGCCTGGATGGGATTATGATGTTGAAAGGGAGCTGTAGTCAGTAAACAGCATCCGCACATAAGTGTTCTTGTGGTCCATGTGTGAGAGGGCAGTGTGCAGAGCCAGCGCTATTGCATCGTCTGTGGATCTGTTTGACCGGTAGGTGAACTGAAATGGGTCAAGTATGGCAGGCAGTGAAGATGTGATGTGAGCTTTCATTATACGCGCAAAGCACTTCATGATGATGGAGGTGAGTGCTACTGGGCGATAGTCATTGAGGCGGATCACTTTAGGTTTCTTTGTGACAGGGGCGTTGGTTGTCCTCTTGAAGCATGTGGGGACAACAGACAAGAGCAGGGAAAGGTTAAAAATGTCTGTGAAGAAATCTGCCAGTTCCTGAGCACATACTTTGAGAACACGACCTGGGGTCTTGTCCAGGAGCTTTCCGTGTGTTTACTTTATAAAAGTGTTTACACGTCTGCCTGAAGGATCTAAAAAGGACAGCTGTCTTCCTCTGACAGAAACCCTGGCTTGCTGTGTTCTCAATGCCGGTATAGAAGGTGTTCAGCTCCTCAGGTAGAGAAGCAGTCACCTCCCCCATGTTAAAGCTCTTCCCCTGGTAGTCAGTGATAGTCTTTAGTCCACTCCACATGTGCCTGATGTTTGAGCCACTGTAGCAGGATTCAACCTTTTCTGTGTACTGACACCATGTGTTTTTGGATGTTACCCTGTGTTTCCCACAGATCTGAAATCATGCACTTGCGGTGTTAGCCAGTAAAAACGGCTTTACCTGTGGCATAGAAATTGTCAAGTACAAGATCCAAGAGTGGACTGAAATCTGCATCACTTGCATTGTTCCATGATTTGTGCCTGCAATCTAGTGACATCCACGGTTTCAAATAAAATGATTCTCATTTTCATTTTGTTGACTGTAATTTCTGGTAATAATTTTTTTTTATTCACACAAAAACGGGATGTCTAAATATATATATGGACTAATAATGTTCTATTGATAATCAGTTAAATAGGCTTAGGAAAAAACGGGCTGAATGGTTGTCTAGTCTCAAGTGTTCCATGTTGTCATGGTAATGTTGCATGTAATGTGCACACTCATTAAGATTGTCTACAATGTGAAAGCACTCTGTTAATGCTGTCAGCTTTTACAGCACATTATGTTCTTTTTTTATGCTTGTGTGGGAAATAACTTGTGCTTAACACTAGTTCTGCTGGTGAAATGATGACTTATACAGTGATATAATGACTTGGGTCTATGATGGCTCCTGAGCCCGTGGACAAGTGATCTAGTTCTTCAAAAGCAAACCAATTCCAAACCAACAGTAACATCAATCCAGAACTAAAACCTGGTTTGCGTTAGTGGAAAATCTGTATTACATATCCCTGTTACTGTGTGTGTTTTGGTACCTTACACCTGTGTTCTTATAGAACACTCACTGCACTGAATCCCCTGCACTGCACAGATAAAAATTTATGAAATGAAATAAATAAATAAATAAATAAGTAAATAAATAAATAAACTAATGTGATGTGAGGAGCGTGGAATCGAAGAAATGTGTTTTAAGAGAAATGACATGATGTGTCACAGGAATTGATGCCCATTGCTGATATCAGCTCTTCGGGGAAGACAGATCTCATGTATCCTGGCTAATCAGTCCTTGATCCTTGTTCATCAGTGCTCAATCCTCATTCCTTGATGCACAAATAAGAGAATTGGGATGGCCAGCAAAGATAGCAGACCAGCAGAACTCCTGGTTTAAGCGAGGATTGCAAAAAAAAGTCTGTTGGGCTTTTTTTTTTTTTACACCCGAGCCTAGTGGCTCATCAGACCGGTGTTTATTCCCAGTTTCTGTAGCGTGAAGCGACTAGGAGTTCAACTCCTCCTGGATGGGACGCTAGTCCATCGCAGGTTACCTTCCCAGTATTTTTTACTTGTACCCATTTCTACTGCTGGGTGGACAGAGGCACACTTGCCCAGGGGTCTTAGCACAGTGGGGGTCTAACGGGGATTCGAACCCATGACCTCCTGATCATGAGCCCAGCATAAATCTGTGTTACACTTGTCGCATCAATAAGTTCACATACAAACTGGAATACCACATCACTGCCCCTTCTAGCCAAAGATTTTAATACAAAGCTTTCTGAACATCTAAGCCTTCTTCCCGGAGTATAACACAGAGGAATTTTACTTTCCGAGTGAACTCTTGGGAAGAGAGATTCGGTCAAATCAGTGCTGTAATCAGCACCAAACTCCATATCCCAGAACACAGAATACTATGTGGTCTATAAGCACAGCTGCCATGGTCTATATGGTGTTTCACAGTAACCTGAACCCTGAAAATGTTGTAATTCTATAGCAATTATTTTGAGATTGATACACAGATGTGACATTTCAGTGGACTGTAGCAATGGATGTGCTCAGCAGTTCCTGAAAATTTCATTAAGTTATCTTTATTCTGTCCAAAGTTACAAGCAATTGGAAATCCTTTCAGTGAATATGTGTTAAAAAAATGGCATTGTAAATTGAAAAAAAAGTTGTTTATGCATTACATATTGAGAATAAATTCTTTAAAGAATACTTTTTATATCATTATATAATTAAAAAATGACATATTTTCACATACAGTACTATATGGTCATTTGAAATACATACATTCTTAATCTCATTGTAACCTGGTTAAAAATGTGTTTAAAAGTTTATCATAAATATGGTTTAAAAAGTGAAATGTAATAAATAGGTTAAAAATTATAAGATGTAATAAATGTGTTTTATTTTGACAAGTTCATTGTACCAGGAGAAAATAGTATTTGGGATGCAGATCAATACTGGTCATTCATTGGTGGCTTGAATCAGAGATGCGCATGGGAAAAGAGGAATTAAGTGTGGGAGTTATGTTTTTGGTTTTTTGATTGAAAAAGTCGCTACTAAAGTCCGAGTAAACTTTATGCAATCAAAGTGTGTAGATGGTGTCTTTGATTATCTTCTCGACAGTCTTTATTAAGACATTCTTTCTACGTGTTCTCTGTGAGCTGCGGGAGATATTTCAACCCGAAGTTTGTCCTTTCAGTGGTAGAACATAAGCTATCGTGTTTATATTGTTAGCATTCATTAGCAAAGTGAATTTACTCTTAGCCATTGTATAGCTAATCCAGCTTTCGCTAAAGGCTTAAGTTCATCGTTTTCGACGTGGAAACTGTGAGGATTTATTAAGACTGTGCTAGAGCTATCAAGCTAGTGCTCAAAGCTATTTAACTATGCGGGAGAGACCACGCCATCTCTGAAACGCCAACTGAAATAAGGTACCGCATATTTTGTTTTATTGCTCTCTGAGTGCAATGGCCAATAGTTTTGGTCCACTCCGCTCCCAAGCGACGCATCAGGCCTGCATCAGGGTTTGTTTTATTTTGATAATTTAGGCCAGCTTGTGTGTGTGTGCGTTTGAGGGTGGGCCCATTGAATTAGGTGTTTATCTAAATTGAAAATAATTTGCATTTTTTGTTTATTGGCAACCTGTTTTCTAGTTATTTTATTTTAAGGGGAAATATTACTGTGATTCACATCATTAGAAGTTGGAAAGGTATTTCAGTGAATCTAAACTTGATTTTATTTATTTATTTTATACATTTCTAAGTAAAAGGAGCATTATTTTGTTTAACAAACCAGTACTTGTGTGATGTTTAATTTTTCATTTGGTTAAAAATATTTAAAAAAGACATAAATACTAGTAATTTATCATATAGTGATTCATTTGTTTTCTTGCCATATCATAGATATATTTGTTTAAGAAGCATAGTTTGCTAAAGGATTAAGTTAACCCAGCCATTAGTAGTAAGAAGATAATTAATCAGAAATAAATAAAAGGACCCAAGACAAGTAAAGTGTATTTGGTAAGAGCGAGACTTTAAGCATTCATTACACTAACCTAAACTAATTGATTTAAAGAACTCAGGGCCCTTCTCTATTGTACATAGAGATAAGTGGGCTACATAAAATGGAGGCACTGCTGGGATTCAAATTATGTCTTGGGTTTCTAGCTACATTAGACCAGACTGAATAAACTAGTGAGTGCAGCAACTAACAGTATATAGGAAACATGCAAAGCCATACGTCAATAAGCTGAAGAACTGGTGTTGAGGAGAGACACTGGATGAGAGTCACGCCTTGCTGACAATTGTTGCCTGGGACGTGTTCGAGTTAGAGGTCGAATGCTAAGTGAAACTGGAAACAACATGCTCGTACTTTGTGAATGCAGAGGAAAAGTTACTGATTCGGATGTCCCAGAGGAGGTACCCGCACCAGAAGGACTGACAGCATGGCCAATCTTCACTGTGGCTGAAAGTTCAGGTGCTGAGGAAGACTTTAGCACTAAACTTGATTACTCTACTACAGGCTGAGGTAAAGTCTATGGATGATGTAAGAGCCTTATTCGCAGGACTAGAGCCAATCTCCTCCTCTACTGAATCCATCGTTCGTGCTGTTGGTGATGTATTAGACAAAACAGCTGAACCACCTCTGGAGAGTGGAGAATATCGGCGTCTGCGAGTTTTTTCTGGCATTGTGCCGACTCCAGCCGGAGAGGAGCAGTTTGATCATTGGTTGGAGCAAGCTTACCTGATGGTCGAAGAGAGTGATGGTACCACGAAAGATAAAAGGAGAAGAATCATGGAAAGCTTAAAAGGGCCAGGACTAGAGGTGATAAAAGCAGTGACCTTATCTCACCCTGCGGTTACAGCAGAGAAATGCCTAGAGGCTCTTGAAAGTACTTTTGAACTGGCAGAATCAGGAGATGATTTGCACTTTGCTTTCAGACTCCAGCAGCAACAACCTGGAGAGAAACTCTGATTTCTTAGGAGACTAGAGTGTTGCTTATCCAAGTACAAAGATGTGGCCTCCCAGCCAGTAGCATGGATAAAGCATGAATTGAGCAACTACTTAAAGGTGCAATTAATGCTGACCTGATGTTAATTCAGCTGCGATTAAAAGAGAGGAGAGACCAACCTTCCTTGAGCTACTGTGTGAAATTCGCACAGAAGGTGGAATATGAAGCCTCTAGGGCAAAACTGAACCAGTCAGTGCGCACCGTCCATGCCAAGCTTCAGGTGGAAAATAAGCAGAGATACAAAGTCTAAGAGCTGAAATAAATGAAATAAAATCAATGTTTGCAGCCCTCGCCACACATTCTCATCAAAACAATGAGGTGAGGAATGAAAAACAACCAGTTAGTGCTGGACCAGCCACTGCGACTAGCTTGGACCCTGAAGTGGTAGCTCTAAAGAAACAAGTTAAACAGGTACAGCAGAAAATAAACTCAAAAGTGTCATATCAGCCAACTACACAAACTGTAATGAGTGTAAATACGCCAAATAGACAACCGACTGACTCAGAGAAACAATTCTGTCACAGCTGTGGTGAAAATGGACACGTAGTAGGGAAATGCAGAAACTCTGAGAACCAAAATGAAGTAATCCAGAGGCTCATCCAAGCTCTCAGAAAAGCCAAAGTCACTAACCTTCAGTCTACAGGTGATGGTGCACCAAATGAAGTCGCCTGTACAGTCAGGAAGAGTGCAGAGGACATATCGGTGCCGGTGGGCATACCAGAAGGCTATACGTCCGCCATCAGTGGAACCACTGAAGGTGAATGGAAACCTGTGTGATGCTCTATTGGACAGTGGTTCCCAGGTTAGCATAATCTTTGAATCCTGGTACGATAAACACCTGTCAGATATTCCCATCCACCATGTAAAGAACTTGAACATCTGGGGTTTGAGTGACTCTAGTTATCAATATCTTGGCTATGTGGTGGTAGAGATAGAGTTTCCGAAGAAAGTGGCAGGAGCACCAACCACCGCATCAGTTCTAGCCTTGATTTGTCCTGACGCACCGGGTCCTGATCAGACACCAGTGGTTATAGGAACCAATGACAAAGCTAGTCTTCCCAAGCGGTTGGCCCATCTGTGTGGGGATACCTCTGGAGTGTCTGTGGCCCTACCTTAGGGATAAATAGTACATGCCTTGAGAACAAGAGAGAAGTGAGTGCTACTGAGTTAACAAAAGAGGAAGTTGGTTGTGTGATGTGGGAGTGCCCTGGTCCTTTAACATTACCTGCAGGAGGTATCATCAATATCTGACTACTCTATTAACTGGTCAAAGACTACAGTTATGCCCATTAACTGTGACTTACAAAACTCATCCAATACTACAATACAGT
>JBCNYH010222710.1:0-15077 GCA_039654325.1 Tandanus tandanus | reverse complement strand
ACCAGGGCATGCGCCAACCCACCCCATGGCAGCACATCCGGACAGGCCCAGAACCCGGGCACATACGGACCCCACCAACTCGACGAGCGGGGGGCCACCCCCAGGCCCCAGAGCCCATGACCCCCACCCAGCCCGCCCCAGAATAGCCCGGCCACCCGGCCCGGGCCAATACCCACCAACCCAGGCTCACCAGCGTCCCCGACCGGGCCGGACCCAGAGCCGTCCCCACTGCCCGGCCCCGCACCACTGGAAACCACCAAGAACCCGCAACCCCTGGTCACTCCCGGCCATTATCCAACCCCCAAAAGGACGAGGTCACAGTCCTCCACCTACACTAAGTGATGGAGCTAATCTCAGGGGACCAGAGGGAATGAAATTCAGCTAACTCCACCCTTCACTTATGTTGGAATGGATTGTTTTGGGCCAATATACGTCAAAGATGGACGAAAGGAGCTCAAGAGATATGGACTAAAGCTAACCTGTCAATGTTCACAAGCCATACATATTGAAATGGTAGACGACTTAAGTACAGACTCATTCCTCAATGCTTTGCGAGCGTTTATTGCCATAAGAGGGAATGTTCGTCAACTAACATGTGACAGAGGAACTCATTTTGTTGGTGCCCAGAGAGAACTCGCAAATCTGATGGAAGATATGGATCAGGAGAAAGTGAAGGCACTTGGCAGTGAATTTCTCATGAATCCCCCTTTAGCAAGCCACATGGGCGGAGTGTGGGAAAGGCAGATAAGGACTATCCATAGTGTTCTTTCAGCTATCCTCGACCAGTCAGCAAGGAGACTCGACAGTACACCTTTGAGAATCTTCTTGTATGAAGTTATGGCGATTATCAACAGTAGGCCACTCTCAGTTGAACATTTGAATGATCCAACAGGCCCTGAACCGTTAACGCATAACCACATCCTAACTATGAAGTCAACCTTTGCTTAACCTCCACCAGGAGAGTTTATGAAAAAGGATTTGTATCTTAAAAAAAGATGGAGAAGAGTACAATATTTGGCCAATGAGTTTTGGATCTGTTGGAGGAAAGAATATTTGCTCAACTTACAACCAAGGCAGAAGTGGAATGCACACAGAAGAGATCTAAAGATAAATGATGTAGTGCTTCTACGAGAAGAACTGACACCACGCAATGAATGGAAGCTAGCCAAAGTCACAGATGTCTATTCTGGAACAGATAAAGTGAGAAAGGTTCGACTTTTGGTTAGTGAAAGGACATATGACAAACACAGTAGACTTAAGACTAAAACTGTTTCATTAGAACGACCCATACATAAAGTTGTTGTTTTGCTAGAAGCAGACTAAGGCTATGGTTATTTTTCATGTTCAGACTATGTGTCAGTTTGAGTTTAAATCATAGAAATCCCACAGCAAGAGTTGAGATTTGGTGGGAGTGTAACTGCCACATTTTCATTTCAATCTATTTTCTGTGTATTTCATTTTTATTATGGTTGAGCACCACCAGAGGACACTGTGGTGCATGAGTATTCTTTTGTAAGCTGAGTAGAGGCTGAATATCTTAGAAGAGATCTCAAGAGTAAGAAAAGCATGATTAAAAGCATGGACACTATGCCAGAAGTTTAAGAAACTGGATAAACAAGAAGAAGAAAACCTAAGAGGCTAATTCCTCTCTCGGTACTCAGCCAACGAGGTATTTTTGTCTGTTTATTTTGGAGTAGTTTTATCTGTTAATTGTGTATTTTTCTTTAAGATAATTATTGTATTATCTGTGCATTTTAGTTTTCATGGTGTGTTTATGAGAATAGCTGAAGATAGACTCAATAAATTCATCAGCTGAGAAAGCCACTTGTGCTGGTAAGAGAACTGAAGGGGGTCCAGATGCGGTCTAACAATGGGTCGGAGTTAATCCAGTATGAGTCTCTCGAGGGTCTTCATGACATGTGAAGTCAGTGCCACGGGTCTGTAATTCTGGGGGCCACTGGGACCTTGGGGGTCTTTGGTACAGGAATGAGGCATGATGTCATCCAGTGCACTGGGACCCTCTGTAGACTCAGGCTCATCATGAAGTTGTAATGTAAGACTCCACAGAGCCTGGGGGGCACAAGCTTTAAGGACATGGGGGCTCACCCCATCCGGTCCTGCTGGCTTGCCTGAGTGGAGTCTTTTCAGCTGTCTCTGAACCTGGTCGTAGGAGAAGCTGACAGGTGGGGGAGGGGGCTGAGGTCTATCACAGGAGGCAGAGGTGCAATAAAGAGAGGGAGGGAGAGAGAGTGACATGGCAGGGGGTTTCAAGCTTGCTCCTGACAATTTAGAAGGGGGCTGAACAGTAGCCGCAGTGTCGAATCTGTTAAAAAACATATTCAGCTCGCAGGCCCTGTCCTCACCACCCTCAGCTCCTCTGCTGTTTAATGGCCTGAAAACCAGTGATGGTCTTCATACCACTCCAAACCTCTCTTATGTTGTTCTGCTGGAGTTTCCACTCCAGCTTTTTCCTGTAGTTGTCATTAGCCTCTCTGATCTTGACTCTCAGTAAACCTTGGGTCGTTCTCACCTCCTCCCTGTTGCCAGCCCTGAATGCCTATTCTTGTCTACTGGGAGCTTTTTTAAGCTCCATTTGACTTTAATCTTGAACATTCTTTCCTCAACTATTTAGCCTGCTGCATGTGAAACATGCAGTCAAATAGCACCAGTGAAGGCACTGTGTGGGTAAGCTTCCTCCCTAATACGACTCCACCCACTCTATCAGCCTATTCCTCTGTTTACTCTGATCTTGTATGCTAAGTACTCTATTACGGTAATTAAATACAATGACAGTACAGTAAGTACAACAATAATAATACACAATGTTTAATTGGTATCTAATTCATCCCTGAATTACCACACTTCTCTTTGACTGAGAATAAAATAGGCGTTAGGGTGGTACCAGGCTTTTCTCAAAGCAAAGATCAAAGAAACAAATATGAGGAGAAAAAGAAAGTTGATGCAATCAAAGCCTTCTAAACTCTCCTGTTACACATGAACATAATGCATATTTTAATCATCTGGAGTTTTTTACCTACACTTTCGAAGTTGCCTGTATAATCAGTTTCCAACCTAGATATTCTAATTGTATTAGGGGAGGGGTGTCTTAATCAGGGGTTTACAAGAGGGTACCTACAATTGGGGGTTTAATAAATGGAACTCAGTCAGATCTCATCTATCTTGTAAGAACAATAACTGCAGTAAAGACACTTAACTACAACAGACTTGGTGGTTGAACTAGAGTTCTGAGCGGACTCTCCACAGCAACTTGATTTTTCCAATCAGCACAAAGTTTATTTTTCACTAACAAATCAGATATACAAATACAATTCATAGGCACTTCCGTTTACATACATGCACTGATAAAGCTTTAATTTATTCATTCATTTTCTAAATCGCTTAATCCTAATTAGGGTTGCGGGGACACTGGCGTCCATCTCAGCCGACTCTGGACCAGAGTACACCCTGAACAGCTTGCCAGGCCATTGAAGGGCAGAAACACGTTGACGGCAACCTTTTGATGGCCTTTGACAGAGTTACCTGCACTGGGGGACAGCAGTGACAACTGGGTGATAGTGGGGCTTGAACCCCTGACCTTCAGATCAGTAAGCCAGCACCAGGCCACCACTGCCCCTCCGATCAAACTTGGAAAGAAAATAATACTGTATTCATATGCTAATTAGTTCCGAATTACAGAAGAAAACAGGGTGATCACGTGACCTCGTTACTTTGCACATTACAAAGGCGCTCCCCTGTGTGGAGAGTTATTGCTGGATTTTGAAACTGCACAAAAAAGATTCATGAAACAGCCCATTTAAATAGAAACAGACATAAACTCTACATGCAAGCTTTTATTAAGTTTGGGTTTCATTTCCTTTTAACAATTTTTTTTTTTCTTAAACAGCCCTTTGTTACCCTTGTGTGTATGGCTGTGAGAGAGTATACAGGGCCATACAAGCTCATTCATTCATTCAATTTATAAGCCTCTTTGGTCACAGGGAGGCTGGAGCCTATCTCAGCCAACTCGGGGCAAAAGCTCATCAGGCCATTACAGGGCAAACACACATACAGCCATTCACACTCACTCTCACACCTGAGGGGCAATTTGGAACCACTAATCAGCCCACTGTGCATGTTTTTGGACTGTGGGCTTGGGGCTTTTCTGTGTGGAGTTTGCATGTTCTCCCTGTGCTTGCATAGGTTTCCTCTGCCTACTCCGGTTTCCTCCCACCACCTAAAAACATGCACAGTAGGTTGATTGGCTGTTACAAATTGCCCCTAGGTGTGAGAGTAAGTGTGCAGTGAAGGGTTGTGTGTGTTGGCCCTGCAATGGCCTGGCGAGCTGTTCAGGGTGTACCCCGCCTTCGACCACAGTCGGCTGAGATAAATAGGATTAAGCTGCTTAGGAAATGAATGAACTCTTATAATCGGCAGCTCTGCTGCGTAGTGGTTGGCATGCCCACCTCACAGCAAGAAGATCCTGGGTTCGAGTGTGGTGAGGACTTTTCTGTTTGAGGTTTCGTGTTCTCCCGGTGCTTGCATGGGTTTCCTCTGGATACTCTGGTTTCCTCCCACAGTCCAAAGACATGCACATTAGGCTATTCAAATTACCCCTAGGTGTGAGTGTGAATGGTTGTGTGTTTGTTGCCCTGCAATGGGCTGGCGGGCTGTCCTGGGTGTACCCCACCTTCACCAAGTGTCGGATGAGAGAGGCTCCAGCCTACTTGTGACCCTAGTATGATTAAGCCATTTGGCAAATGACTGAATGATAGACTTTTATAATAGTGGCTTCAGATGGAATAAAATAGTCCTTGATTTTCCTACTTTTGTGACCTGCAAGTCAGCAAGAATTTACTGTATGCAAATGATTATGCCTTCTAATATTGTTTACGCTATTTGATTACAAGGCAATTCCGAATTGCCTCTAGGTGAGTATGAGTGTAAATCAACATCATCATCATCATGTTCCCTTTATGGAGTTTCCTCCTTAGGGTGCTTCTGACATGTTAGGAAGAATCCTATTCAGCATATGCCAGAAGCCTGATTTGGTCCAGCATTGTTGGTCTTTTCTGTTCTGCGACTAAACCCAAAATTTTGACCACTTAAAAAATCTTGTGTCCAACAGTAGTGTGTGTTGCCCTGCGATGGTCTGGCGAGCTGTTCTGGGTGTACCCCGCCTTCACCCAGTGTTCAGGAAATGAGTGTGTGAGTGAGTGTTGGATTACGCATGAAGATTTCTTATCTTTATTCAACAGAAAATAAATAGTTCGCCCTGCGAGTCAATTACAAGAAAATAGCCGGTTCAATGAGCCGACTCGCTCTCCAACGACACCTTCTTTAGCTCCGCGAGTCAATGCAAAGAGCCGACTCATTCTCTAACGACTCCAATTAAACAGCGCTCGTCGGTTGCGCTTTGCTTTTGTATTCCGGTCTGCATTCCACGTGGGATTCCCATTCAGTACTACAAACTGGTGTTTTTTTTCATGTCAGACTCAACACGTGAAAGGAAGACACACACCAAACAACTTGGCTAAATGTGTTGAGAAATCACCGACTTTATTTCGCACCCATTATGGATGGTATGCGCGCTCGGGCTGGCCGCGGTGGTGCGAGCGCAATGTGTGGCAGTCCACTGTTCCGAGTGTGCTCACTTTGGATGGATTTAATGCAGAAGCTAAATTTCCCTTGTGGGATTAATACAGTATATCAAAATAATAATAAAAAATCACCCTCACTGCTTGAAGCCTAATGTGCATGTCTTTGGTCTGTGGAAGGAAACCTGAGCACTAAAAGAGATTCGCCAGCGCAGTGGCAATCAGAATGTACACCTGCAAATCATCGACACCTCTTCCCTTGAATCGGTCCACAAATTTGCTGCTCAGATTCTTGAGGAGGAGAAAGTGCTTCATATACTAGTCAATAATGCTGGTGCTTCAGGTAATCCATGTGTAGTGTTATTTAGTACATGTATACTATGTGGGAATGGTGAGATCTGATTGGTTTATTATCTCAGGAGACTTAGCAATTATGCAGAGAAGGCCAGTTGAATGTTGTTGTCCATAGTATATATTAGTATTGTTTAGTATATATTACATGAACATATGCACACTAAAACAAGATTTTTATGGTTTATTAAAAAAAAAAAAACTATTTATGACAGACTCAAGTGAGCTCCAAGTGCATACATGTCCACATGCTTAGGTGTTTAACAGCGTCTACGTGATCCAGAGTTTTAGCATATCCTATGTAGAAACATAATGAAAAGCAACCTATAATGAAATTTTTATAGTTTATTTTTCTGTACTCTACCATGACAAACTCAGACAGGTGGGCTCTGGTGCTCCAAGCTAAGCCATCTCAACTAGATGCTTTGCTAATATAAACTAAAATAAACTAGTCGGCAGATCATTCTAGAGTTCCTCTACGAAAAGCAGCAAAATTTAGAATGAATGTATTTGATAGTCAGAATGTATATTTTATTTTCAAGAATTAGGCATTTATTTCCACCAAACTTGACTTTATCGGCTTGCTGCAAGAAACAGGCCCCCAACCCTCGGCTTTGTCTGATGCCAGTAAGCGGCAAAGAAGCCATCCTAAACGATATGAGGTAAGCATGCAAAGAAGTGTGGTTAGTAGGCAAGCCTCTCTTATAGATATAGGTTATGGATACACCAGAAGAAAAAACTAAAACAAGGACAGTGATGATGCCGCATGCTCCATGTGACCGAGATGAACTGTGACTCAGCCATTTTGATTCAAGCATTATTCACTCAGAATAATGTTTAATATGTCTGAGATAGCAAGCCAATCAGAGTGTGCCATTCCTTTATGGAATACTATATACATTATCCACCCTGCAAACTTAGGAGAATGTTTGAATCAATAAAAAAATATATAATTTCAGTTTCCATTCCATTTCTTGGACTATTCGTTCATTTCCACCTTGCCGTTGCTATATGTCATTGTCAACCTGGAAATCTGTATTTTGTGTGTGTGTTTGTAATAGTACACAATTGACACAAGAGACTTTATATGCAGGTCTACCCAGAGGAATCACCGCCGATGGACTGGAAGTGTCATTCGCCACCAACCATGTTGGGCCCTTCCTGCTCACCAATCTGCTTCTAGGTAAGACCTTACCTCTGTTTCAGGACTCGACCTCTGTTTACTCAATTTTTATCATCAATTTGTGTTTCTCTTTACATCATTGTCAGATCTCCTGAAGAAATCGGCTCCGGCTCGCATCCTGAATGTCTCCTCAGCTAACCACAGGAGAGGCAAAGTGGACTTCTCACATTTCCATGGCGAGAATCTGATATACGTGATGGACAGTGTGTACAATCACACAAAGCTCCACAATGTTATTTGGACCAATGAGCTGGCACGCAGGCTACAGGGGACAGGTACAGAGCAGCCATCAGTGGACATTAGCACAGGCTGAGTAAAAATATTACTAAGGTCAAGTATTACACCACTTTATTTGACTGAGAGATGCATCAGTGATCAAAGAAAAAAGCACTTACATAAATGACTAGATTTATTTTATTGCTACCAATCGTAGTGTATTTTAAAATAAATCTGACCACTGCAAAAATACATATATTTGGAAGTAAATGTATACTGAATATGGGTGGAATTATGTAATATTTCTTCTCTTGCACTCACTCATTTACTAAACCGCTTAATCCTATTAGGGTCACAGGGAGGCTGGAGCCTATCTCAGCCAACACTGTGCAAAGGCGCGGTACACCCTGAACAGCTCGCCAAACCATTGTAGGGCCAACACACACAGCTATTTACTCCCACATCCACACCTAAGGGCAATTTTGAACAGCCAGTTCACCTATCGTGCATGTCTTTGGCCTGTAGAAGGAAACCAGAGTACCCTGAGAAAACCCGCGCAAGCACATGGAGAACATGCAAACTCCACACAGAAACGGGTGGTCGTGGGTGAGTTGGACCCAGTCCCAGCTGACATTGGGTAAGAGGCAGGGTCAGTCAGAACTGGTTACCAGCCTATTGCTGTGCTTTCACAAAGAAACAGGCAGCCATTCATACTCACATTCACACCCATGGTCAATTTAGAGTAGCAAAAGTCTTCGGACTATGGGAGGAAACTTTTGCACCCAGAGGAAGCCGACATAGGCATGAGCAAGCATGCAAACTATACACAGAGCAGCCCTGGTTGACCACCAGGTTCAAACCCAGAGCCTGCTTGAGGTGAAATGATAGCACGACACCACAGTGCTGCCCTGATTTTACATATTTCAAGCTTCATTTGTTTTTCCATTTCACTTATTTCTTCTACATACTTCTTTAACATAAATTCTTGAAATCTGCTGATAGAACAAGACTATTTTCAGCTTGGAATAGTTGACAAATAGGCTTATACTGCCAGCAAGCAAAGTAATGCTGTGGACCCCCCATGCATGGGAGATGCAATTTAGCTCAACTGCCTTATCTCAACCATGGTCGACATCCTAATGTAGGATGCCTGCGCAGCAAGCCCAAAGGAGATAACCAGGTGTAGGATGAATCGGATGCATCAGGACGAACGTATCTGTCTGCGGACGACTTGAGAGAGATACACTGTACATTAAGTTTACTCTGATTAACTTTAAGATGTGTTTACTTGTTAGGATATCATTTTAGGCAGTATGCAAGTTCCCCAATATAAATCCTGTAAATGAAACTATTCATTACTTTCCGTGGGTCCCTCTACTGTTTAAACACAATTAAATTTCACAAGGCGCTGGTGAGAAAGCTGGTTCCTATTTTCAAATCAAACTTGTTGAATCACATTCTTCAAAATCTTAACATTACAACACAGTCCAGTCTTGTTTGCAAGTGGCGAAGTGATCAGCACGTAACCGTCACAGACAAAACTAGAGAGACATTCACAGAGTACAAGGTACCTCCACAAAACAGCAGGGATAATATAGCAAATAGGGTTTATATGGGTACCGGTACTGGTTTTAAATACTCATGTAAGTGCTTACATAGTTTCCTATTAGTGTTCCATAGTAACAGTATGCACCTTTCAAAGTTCTGAGTGCTTGTTCATTCAATTCTTAACCTTGATTTTGATCTTCCAGGGTCACTCAAGGTCAAAGGTAATTGTCACACTTGAAAGTTCAGATATGGTTTCCTATTAGTGTTCCATAGTAACGACATATCTATCAGCAAAAGCGATTGGCAATCAAAATCCCATGACCTTGATTTTGACCTTCCAAGGTCACTAAGTCCAAAGGGGATTATGCCATTTGAAAGTGTGTATATGCTTTTCTATCTGTCCTTCTATGGTTCTGGCACATGCTGAAAGTTTTCTGTAAATAATTTAAGTAACCTAACTCTTAAAGAAATTTCCTAAAAGTCTGATGATTTTTTTTTGTTGGTGTTGCTCATGATTTCAGGTGTGACAGCAAACTCGCTCCACCCAAGTGTTGTTATTACTGAAGTTATGAGACACTATAACTGGATTGTTCGATTAATCTTCAACATAGTGGGAATTTTCTTTTTTAAGGTAAAGTTTAAACCACTTCAGCGTGCACCTCTCGGTCACATAACAGAGCGCATCATATGTAACTGAAGAACACATTTCTTCATTACCTGAAATCCGATTGAGTTTTGTGTTTAACTAGTGAACCTGAATTCAGTCTGGTACTGACTAATATTATGTTCATTACTCTGCAGTCTGCTGAAGAAGGTGCATTCAGCACAATTTACTGTGCAGTGGCTGAAGAGACCGAGGGGATCTCTGGCAAATATTTTGACAGTGATTGTGCCCTTGTCCTCCCAGCTTCAGAGGCTCGAGACAAAGCCATAGGAGCAGAAGAAGGTCTGATCTGTTGGACAAATGTTACATCCAATTCCATATCGCTATTATACAGAATATTATTGTAAATTTGTACTTGTGTAAATTGTTTTTCTTTTCTATTTCATGTTTAGTAGGCGGCACAGTGGCGTAGTGGTTCACCTCACAGCAAAGAGGTCCTGGGTTTGTGCTTGGGTGGGCTTTCTCCGGGTATTCCGGTTTCCTCCCACAGTTCAAAGGCATGCACATTAGGCTAATTGGCTGTTCCAAATTGCCTCTAGGAGTGAGTGTAAATGTGAATAGTTGAAAGTTCAAATATGGTTTCCTATTAGTGTTCCATATTAATGACATATCTGTCAGTAAAAGCGATTGGCAATCAAAATCCCATGACCTTGATTTTGACCTTCCAAGGTCACTCAAGTCCAAAGGGGGACTATGCCATTTGAAAGTGTGTATTTTGTATTTCTTTTTTATAGTGTTCACGGTGTTTGAAAGACTTCAAACGAACATACACCTGTTAGAGACTTTCCACTGGTTCTCCCTAACCTTGTTAAAATATCAGCATATCAGACAAAATGTCTATGATAAAGTGTCTGTGTTATGTGTGAGTGTGAATAGTTATCATTCCCTGTGGTTTTAAAGCTTTCAGAATAATTTTTACCCACTTTCAAAGCACCAAATTGTGGGCGATGCCTGTATATTTGTGTCGCTAAGCATTATCTTATGTTAAAAATTCTAAAAAGTGTGGGATTGTTGTTGCATAATGTTCCATTTATTAGATATTTGTAGATATGTCACAGTATTAAAAGAAGTTATAGCCCCTTTTCATGACAATTGTTATGCCATAATCTTGATCCCTTAACTGATCATTCCTTTTATTTTTCTACTTATAGTGATATTCGGGAGTTGACATCTGAAAGGACATACAGTAACAGGATCATGGGTAGACGTGAACTTTGTGCTTACAAACATAGCTGGACTGGACAGATTGATATCTGTAGCAGGGTGTTGTACTCTGTTGTAGCAGAAATTGACTTTAGTGTGTAAGTGCTGGTAGTTATTGCACCTGTTTAGTTGCTCTGCAAAGAAATCCTTTAAGCATGTCAGCCTCACAGTAAGTAAGGAAAATGGGTGGATGGATGGAAGTTGAGCCAACCAATTTAAATTTAAGGAATTTAAGTTAAAAGGAAGAGTGGATGGGGCAAATACCATCAAATTCTTGATTCTTTCGCTGCCTGAAAGCTATCAAAGAGAAGAAGGTTCTGCACCTGTGTGTTCAACTTAGGGTCGTTCTGCAACATGACAACGACCCTAAGTTGAACACACAGTTGCTGGAAGAGGAAAAGATGAATGTCCTTTAGTGGCCTAGTCAGAGACCCTAACATTATAATTATATTATTATTTAAGTGTGGTGTGGCATGGTGGTGTAGTGATTAGCATGTCCACCCCACAGCAAGAAGGTCCTGGGTACAAGTTCCGGTTTCAGCAAGGCCGTTTCTCTCTCTGCTTGCGTGGGTTTCCTGCGGGTACTCTGGTTTCCTCCCATAGTCCAAGCACATGCAAATTAGGCTAACTAGTTGTTCCAAACTTCCCCTAGGTGTGAGTGTGAATGTAAATGGTTGTGTGTGTGTGTGTGTGTTACCCTGTGATGAACCTTCGCCCAGAGTTGACTGAGAGGCTCTAGCTTGCCTGAGACCCAAGTAGGATTAATGATTCATTCGGCAAATGACTGAATAAATGCAAGAATATTTGTGTGTGTGTTTGAGAAGATGTCTCTTTACTTCT
The DNA here is from genome assembly GCA_039654325.1 of Tandanus tandanus. NCBI lineage: Eukaryota > Metazoa > Chordata > Actinopteri > Siluriformes > Plotosidae > Tandanus > Tandanus tandanus. Next base: position 3,478 of record JBCNYH010222710.1, on the reverse strand, counting down.
GTACTGAATCTGAGTTGAACAACAAAAAGAGAGTGTGTAATAAAAATTATGCACATTTCATACCTGAAGCATGTGTTCTACTATTTTAAGACATAACCCCAGGAAAAGTTTAAGCTAATGCCCTGTATATACTGTGGAATCTTGGAATGTCTCAGATACAAGCTTTCCAGCATGAAAAAAAAAAACTTGTCCGGGAAGTTCAACCATTAATGGTTCTCAAAATTCGTTCTGCTATAAATAACGACAGTTTATTTATAGACTTTTATTTTGCATATTGACTTGTGCCCTAGCCTTTAATTCATTCAGTACACTCAGACATCAAACCATAAAAAAGATCCATGTTCATTTTTTTTCTTCTGTTAAATAAACTAAAATTAGACTCAATAGATCGGGGTAAATATATCTCAATAAATAGGGGTCAAATATAACCCACAGCAGCCTCAGTGTATAAAAAATTGTGGCATTTGTACAACAATATAAAATTTTTGTATCTTTTTTTGTGTGTATTTTGCATCACTTTAGGAAAACTAATCAGATTTAAAGCTAAAAGAAAGAATTTATATCTTTTTATTGCTGTTTTTATTTTTTTATTATAATTTTTTTTTTATTTACTGAAAATCTTACCTCAACAACATGTAAGGGTTAAAAGCTTGCATGCGTGCAAGCTTGTACAATTTGTATAAAGCTAACCAGCTCTACCACATTTATCATACATTACTGGTAGAGGTTATTATATTAATTATGTTGTTTGCTTGGCATTTAAAAACTTGATAGGTGGGAAAACTACTTGGTTATGGGAAATGAGTCGATTTAGTCTCCTCACTGATGCAGGGCTGTTTCTAGCTTTTTGGGTACACTATACAAGATTCTGATTGGGGGCCCCTCTATTTTATGAAACTAGGATGAGGGGGTAAGCTCAAACCCTTTCAGGTGATCTGTGGCGATGCATCATCAGTCTGGTATAAGAAATGAATATAAAATTCAAATTAAGATCTCAAGTTGCCCCAATATTGTTAGAGTGGAGTGGTTAGCACATCAGTCTCACAGCACGTAGGTTTGGGGTTCGAGTCCTGGGCTCGGCAAGGGTGTGTCTGTGTGGAGTTTTATGTATGTTTTTTATGTGCTTGCATGGGTTTTGTCCCGCAGTTTCACAATTAGTTATTTTTGTAATATACTGTATTAATCCTGCAAGGGAAATTATTGCCTCTGCATTTAACTCAACCAAAGTGAGCACACACACACACACACACACACTTGGAGCAGTGGGCTGCCACACACTGGGTGCCCGGAGAGCAGTCGGGGGCTAGTTGCCTTGGTCAAGGGCCATGAATTCAGGCATGAATGTGAAGAAACGGAGGGTGCAGCTCTCTCCCACACATTTTTCCTGCTGGTTCGGAAATCGAACCAGCGACCTTTAGGTCCCCAACCCGCTTCTCTAACCATTAGGCCAAGGTTGCCCCAATATTGTATGGAGATGTCGGGGATCCTCACTGAACAAATATTCATTTGAAACAGCAGCTGAACATGGATTGGACTGTATGATGATCTGAACAGCTGGAAATGGTCTCTGGATGATGATTCTTTCTACAAGGAAGGAGAGAGAAGCTTCAGAAACTGGTATGCAGAGAAACCAGGTTACTGGTATGGAATCAGTATGTGTGTGTATTTATCAAACTATGATGGCGTATGGCGAGAGACTTGTTCCTCAACATTTAGGTTCATCTGTTTTGATAGTGAGGACAGCTTATATTTTAATGTGTCTCAAAATAATTAGAACACACACACACTATAGCAAATTTATAATAGCAAATATGTAAAATATTTAGTAAATTTATTGCTATCATTTCCCATGTTCACATGTTGCACTGCTGTTCTGCATTTTGGCTGATTAAAACTGTGATTTTGGTGTTGGAAAGGGAACGTAGAAGCTCTAACACTGCACCACCTATTACCTCTTCAGTGATAGAGCTTCTGATTATGGGTCTGAGCCTGTAGTCATGTGACAGAGTGGAGTTTCTTTGTATTTTTCCAAACATACTCTTGTGGATCAATAAAGTAAAACGGTATATCTATTCGCTGAGATGGTCTGGTGAGCTGTTTAGGGTGTACCACGTCTTCGCCCGGTGTCGGCTGAGATAGACTCCTCCCTCCCTGCCACCCTAATAGTAGGATTAAGTGGTTTGGCAAATGAGTGAGTGAGAACATCTATGTTTCTGTACATTTTTTTAATTATTATTCTTTTAAAACATAATTCTTTTAAAACATAATTTTTTCTTTTTTTTTTCTTTTAAGGCATCTCTGTGACTGGATAGTTATATACCGATTGCATCACCTGTGCTTATTTATTTATTTATTTTTAAACCCCAAGTATGTTTTTGGCTCTGCCTACCTGCTTTACAATAAAATGTAATGTAAATGCATCCTGCCTTCCTTCCCTGTGCGTGACACCATGCTGCTACATTCATTAACCCGTCTTTCTACATGTTTTAAAGCCCACGTGATTTCCTATTGCTCAAAATTAATATTAAGCCTCGTTGAAATGGAGTCCAGGTGTTAGTGTCAGTTCATCAAACTTTTTCAACACTTCTGTTAATCAGTCTTTTCGGATATAGAACCAGAACACCATGTTTCGACTTTGGCTGCTCTTTGGTAAGTTCTAGTTCTATTTCTTCTTCTTATTATTTATAATAATAATAATAATAATAATAATAATGAAGTCATTGATTTTTTTTTTTACATGGAGATGCACTCCATTAGCCATCTGGTGCAAACCTTTATGATCTTCAGCTGATAATGGGGGTTTGTTTAAAAAGGTGTCCTCTTCCAGCACTCAAAAAATAATTAAGCCGAAAACATTGACTTTATGTATTTTAATTACATGTAAATTTTCCATGTAATTTTATTACATAAGTTCAATGTAAAAGGTCAAATTAAATGCAATGAATTCCTATCATGTATAGTTAATGTAAATAAATTAAATAATTTTTGATTAAATTAAGTTTATGCAAATTTTTACATCAACTTCATGTGTTCATTTAATTACTACATATAAAGTTAAGGTGAACTTTTACATAAACCTTAATGGTTTATTCATTAATTATATATAAAGCTAAGGTGAGCTTTTACATAAACCTTTTTATTCACAAATCACACACAAGCACAGTTCTGAAAAAATTTTAACTTTATTGTAAACCCAACAGTACTTGAGCATAAAGGCCTATTCAGACTTTTTGCCTATTCATTAAGATCCTAAATCCTAAAGGTGCACGATGTAAGAATTGAAAACTCAATATGCTTACAATGCTAATGAGGTAATATCAAAACCTCAATCAAATGAGGACCAAAAAGGGGGGGAACATAAATAAATAAAAATGTGTTATATATATATATATATATCTATCTCAGGGGTCTCAAACTCAATTTACCTGGGGGCCGCTGGAGGCAGAGTCTGGGTGAGGCTGGGCCACATCAGGTTTTC
>JBCNYH010222426.1:0-15130 GCA_039654325.1 Tandanus tandanus | reverse complement strand
GCCACCACCGACCCCAGAAGGCACCCGCCCACCACACGCCCATGGGGGAAGAAGAGGAGGGCGAGGAGGACAGCGGGTGAGCCCAGACCCACCGCACACCACCCCCAGGCCACCCCCCCCCCACAAGTGCACGCTGTCCCTGCCACCCCACACACACCTGCACACAACCCACACCCTCCCCCCCACAAACCCCACACTCCTCCTGCCCCTGGGCCACAACCCGGGTCTCAGGGCGGCAACCAGACACCAGGGCATGCGCCAACCCACCCCATGGCAGCACATCTGGACAGGCCAAGACCCCCCGCACATACGGACCCCACCATCTCGACGAGCGAGGGGCCACCCCCAGGCACCAGAGCCCATAACCCCCACCCAGCCCGTCCCAGAATAGCCCGGCCACCCGGCCCCGGACCGATACCCACCAACCCAGGCACCACCAGTGGCCCCACCCCCCCGCCCCGAGGCGACCTCAACCACTGGCCCCCACAGCCCCCAACCGGGCCGGACCCAGAGCCGTCCCCACTGCAGAGCAGCCCGACCCTGCACCACTGGAAACCACCAAGAACCCGCAACCCCTAGTCACTCCCGGCCATTGTCCAATCCCCAAAGGGACGAGGTCACAATCCTCCACCTACACTAAGTGATGGAACTAATCACAGGGGACCAAAGGGAATGAAATTCAGCTAACTGGTTTTTTGAGGAGGAAGACATTGTCTCAATACTGATATGATCTAGTAAGAGGTTCCTAAACTGCTGAATACACAGATTATTTTTGGTTTTCCAGTTCACAAGGATTGTTTTCTTTGCAATGCATAAGACCGTGAGGAGTTAATTGCCATGTTAATATTTCCCAAGTCACCTAGTAGACACAGTGTGGGATTTGCAGGAATATTATCACAATTATTTTTTCATCGTGACACTGTCACATGCTGACATATGAGAAATTTGGTAAATACACTGGCGTACATTGAGTAAGTTTTGTATAAGTGAACAGCTGTGAGGTCTCATCAGATCTGTTAGGGTTATGTCCGTCATGTGATCTGTTCTGGCTGGATTTCTTTGGAAATCTCTAAACTCCCCTCTCATTTCAGATCACCTGACTTCCCTCCTGGTGTGTTGTGATTGTCTGCCCTGCCCTGAGTGTTTCCACCTGTTCCCCATTGCCTCTTGGGGATAAATGGCCCGTGTTTGCCTGTTCCCCATTGCCTCTTGGGGATAAATGGCCCGTGTTTGCCCTGTCTCGTTGCCAGATCATCATGTCTTCATGGAGAGCTAGAGCTGCTAACTCAAGCATTCGAGATCTCGCCTTTCTTATAGTACACCTGCTACTACTTTCCAGTCTGTCGGTCAAACTCTCAAAATAAAAACCTTATATTACCACAGCTGTCGAGTCTGTCCTGCATTTGGGTCTGTCTGTCATTAGTGCCTGCGTAACAACAGCACACTGGTGTAAGTTGTAGTACAGCAAGGTCATTGAAAATGTTCTGCATATGCTGGCCATGAGTTGTAGATAAGTTATGCAATCATTCAAATGTTATTTGTAAGTTACTCATAAGTATAATGTCTAGCGTGTGTCAGGAAAAAACACATATCCTGTGTGAATTAGCCTCTAGGTACTATATCATGTTATAGAATGAAACATGTATCCTGTATAACTTAACCTTAAGGTACTATATAACGTTTTAATCAGCATTTATGGCAATATATTCTGCCTGATTTAACATTACAATGTGATATTATTCTTCAGTTGATTAACATTTAAGAATCTCAGTTAATGATAAATGAATTATGTATACCACGGCTTAATCATATAGATCCAGTGACCTGTGTGTACCAGTGAAATAACCACACTTAGAGACAAAACATCATAATGGTAAATTTATTTGAAGTTACAGATCAGCCAGACTGTCCAAAGGGATTATGGGAATAGGGTCTATATCAGGATAAGAAGGCTCCACTGGGGATGTTGGGGAATAACTGGGAGAAAAGAGGTATTCAGGGTAACCCGGATAATACTCCATTGGGGAAGTCGGGGAGGAACTTGGCCATGGGGAAAAGTACCAATAACGCACCTGGGTGGACTGATCCTGAGTTGGCAGGTGGAGTTTGAGTAGATTGATCACAGGTGGAAACTGAAGGCTGAGCAGGAGGAAAAGGGGATCTGGGTTGGAACCCAGAAAACCTGAATGGGGACCAGACTGCAGATAGAAACTCCAGGAAATCTAAGAGATCAGGATTAGCATGGGTCAAGTGACAGTGGCGGCGGCGATATGGAGTGAATCTCCTCCTTTTGGAGCGGAAGCGAAAGGGAAAACCCATAATGAGAAAAGATACCTTAAAATGAACATAGCAACCAACACTAAAGTGAAACAGGACAGGCCAGAGCAATTTAAACCATAGCAACAAGGTACACATAAGGCCATAGACAGCATAATCATAGATAGAGCGTACACACAGAACAAATATGGGTACAAAGTTCACTGATAGAGCAATGCCTAAAAGAAGATAATCAGGCATACAGAGGGAAAACACTTAGGTAAATGATCCATAAAAGAAAATACTCACTCATAGTTGCAATGGTACAGATCGGTTGGAAAAGATAGAATGCAGAGCAAAATAAGATCAGTACGTCTGGGTAGTTCACAGGAGCAAAATACAATGAATAGAAAACACGGAAGAAAAGGCGCTTATAAAGGGAGCACCTAGTTTTTTTATAAAAACTCCTAAATCAACTCGAAAATAAGGGAAAATTAGATAGGGAAAATTAGGCGGTAACATAAGAAATGAGATCACACTGAGGGCATACTTAGATAACAAGGGGGCGTGATCAGGAAAATGAGAAAATAATGGGAAATGGAAAACTATGTGGGAAGGGCTAAAATAACCCAGATTATGAACATAATGGGAAATAGCTTGGTCATGTGGAAAAAGGGGACGGCATCCTGGGGCTCTGATGGGTATTAAAGGGAGAGAAGTCCTGAGGGAAATTACTGATTCTGATTTGGATGCCTACTTTGTTGGCTGACAATCTGATCAGTCCTTGAAGACCAGCTGCTCTTTGAGACTTTGTATGTGACAGACTGCTACTTTGAATAAACAAGGTATTGTTTGCTCCTTCTCATCTGCTCGTATTGTGATTTTTAATTTGACTAAGTATTGTGAATCAGTGTTATATTATTGAGTATGCATTAAGAAATAACCAGGTACAGAGAGAAACATTGCTTTGACCCGGCGTATGTCCACTCAGAGGGGCTCTGACATATTATTGGTGTCAGAAGTGGGATTTTCACGTAAAGAGGCTGACAAGAATCCAAAATCTGAGCTGGGACTGTGAATTCTACAAAATTACAGACCACGGACAACTAAAATAACTAAGGTACGCAGACACCTGTTGTCAAGTCTGTATTAGAATCTGTGATTAGTAGAGCATTGCAGTCCTGGTTAGGGTGGAGGAGTTGGCTTCACGCCAAGACCTGAAGGGTGGAAAGCACCATTATTGACACTGAAAGACAAAAAGCAGATGAGAATGGGCACCTAAGTGTCTAAAGGTTAATAGAGTACAGGCAAATTCCTGCAGGTGGTACTGTTTTAAGGTTAATGAGATGTTGAAAAATTCCTGACTGGATAGAAGGCAGGTGTATAATCGGTGAGTCCCTGTTGAAAGCGGGTAAGCTTTCAGAGAAAACAGGGTGAGACCCGAGGGAAAAGAGATATTAAAGTGTTGTGTGTAATGAGAATTCTTGGAGTGTTGTTATGAAGCTGTTCTGATAAGTGTTGATGTGAATTTGTGAACCGGTTGTGTTACATAGCTAGTTGAGAACATCGTGCACTAAGTAAAAGTCTGCCGGCAGTGAAGAGGAAGAGGAGTGAGAGAAAATTGTGAAATTAAGTGAATAAGTTTGGTAAAAGCAGAAATTGAAGTAGAAAAAGATTGAGTGAATGGGAAAGAGACTGAGATATTGTTAAGAGGAGTTGAGGCAGAGAGAGAGAGAGAGAGAGAGAGAGAGAGAGCGCGAGAGGAGGGGGTAAGCCTCACCCACACGAACACACACACATGCGCACACACGCGGGAGCGAACATACATTAGAACAGATATGCACACACATAGTCTCATACACACAGGAAACTTGGAAGCCCGAGACCGAGAAAGGAGCACACACACACATAACATCGCACGGAAAAGGGGGGGGGGAGCCCGTCACCCATAGATAACAAAGCACATACTTAACCATGCACAGAATATCTGTGAACCAGCAGCGAACTAAAAACACGAAGACGGAAGAGAGAAATTAAGCCTGAAAGATAATAGCATTATAGCTTAGAAACAATGGTGATATGATAGCTTGGTTGACGGATGCTGATAAAAGGTTACTCGAAGAGACAAAATGAATTAGAACTCATTTTTGGAATGAGTGGTTTAGTAAAAACGAGAGGGGTGAAGAATCATATCAGACAGAAAGACATATTAAGTTAAGTATAAATTGGTTACAATTGACAGAGTGGAAAGGTTTAGAGGAATTAAAGCATCAATTCCCTGATATACAGTGGGAGGATAAACTTCAAGCTCTCTGGAAACCCAGCCTGTTGGGCCCAATATTGAAAAAGTTATTAGAACAATCAGATCCACAAGGAACGTGTGCAACACTTTCAGTGTTTGATCACATACCTGACCCTTTCTTAGAGGATGATGAGCCTTTGGTAGAGCCAGTGTGGGAGAGACCATTACAGAGGGGATATTGGTCAGGGTTAAAGGTCACTGTAACAGTAGAGCCCAGGTGGGTACTGTGGGAAAGAGGCCTGGCAACGTCAATAGTGGTTGACAGGATAAATTCGCTAGCAGATCACAGTGGAAGACACCCACTGCTACAGACAGTAACAGTAAGAAGGATTTTTGCACAATTAACTTGGAGGTATCAACCGGGCGACGCAGATCTTCCGTCCTAAGATCGTAGAAGTGCTGGGTACAGAGCTAGGCAGGGGTGTGTGATGAGTAAGGAGGAGCTACCAATCACACCCGCAGGCGTGGTCATGCTAAAACATAAAGAGGCAAAGAAAGATATTGACAATTCAAGGGCAAGGTGATACACAAGCCACAGGAGAACAGAGAGACAGGAACAGCAGGGCCCAGAGGAACAGTGGTGTATAGTGCATATGAAAATGAAGGAAAAGAGACGGTGTGGCCCCAAGAGACAGAACGGGTGGAGAGACTCTCCGAAACAATGGAAAGCCCGAAAAGAAACGAAGAAGACATGGTAAGGAATGATGAATACTGGAAAGAGTTACCGGACAGAAACAAATCTTACAATGAGGTCGAGGAAATGCAGAAGTACCTGAGAGTTGGACAAAGAGTAATGGAAACAGCGCATGTATACCACACCAGTACCCTGAGAATGAAAGAAGGAATGGAGGGGAGCCAACTGCAAAAATGATACGGCGAGAAGGAAGAGCACTATGACCAAGTTTGTCGGAGCATCGGAGACTCCGAAGGAAGTGAGGATGACGCAGAGAGCGAGGGAAGATATTATGTGTTAGGAGAGTTGAAGCTAACCCTGTCGCCGAAAGCGCAATTCCACAAACAACAGGAGGCAATGAACAACTGAGTAACGCAAGTGGAAGAGATCGTACTGGCTGCAAACCAACTAGAAACAGTGTCGCACCTAAAAACAAGGGGCGAATTGGACAAAACAAGAAGAGAACTGAACGAGATGCAGCATAAGATGGAACTAAATGAAAACGGAAAAAGACAGTGGCAACAGAAAATACATGAAATAAGCCAAGGGCTAAATGAAAATGCAGAGAGTGTTCGAAGAATACTAGAAGTGAAATAGACATACTCGACAAGCAGGTACAGGGAATGTGGGTTGAACTAGAGCGCACAATGGACAAGGCCTCCCAAAAACAAGGAAATGGAGATAACAGGCAATGAGGAAGAAAAAAGGAGGGAAAAAGGGTACCATGTAGCACCATGATACTGCGGTCCAAGGCAGCTAAATGGAATGCGGAAAGGGGGTACTATGAAGCACTGTGTGGAGCGGCACCAACATAAAGAAAGAGAGAAGAAAAAAGCAGCCGAAGACCTGATGATACAGCTCCATGAAGCTCAACTGAGTGAACTAGCTCATGGTAAGCAAGAAATCGCAGAAAAAAAGAAAGAAGAAAAGAACACAGCAAAACAGATGGTAGCCCAAACTAGCCAGTAGCCCAGTCTGCTCCCCCATTGCCACAACCAGCTGCCATGGTACAAATTATGCCAACATATCCACCCCAACAGGCACAACCAACTTACCTTGCGCCGCCACCTATGCCAGTGTACCCCCCGGTCCAACAATACCCACCTCAGAACCGAGGATGGGGCCCTAGGCGAGGGCGAGGTCGAGGAGGAGGATCCTGGCAACAAGCCCCGAAAGGAAGCGCTCCAATGACCCAAGGAGGAAGAGGAGGAAGATGCTGGATATGCCAAGACCCAAGCCATATGAAGCGAGACTGCCCATATGCATACCAACAAGGAGGACAACCTCAAAGGAATAATCCCCCACAGAATCAAGGGTGGCAGGGTCAAGGAACCTGGACGGGACCCTGGTTGGGACCTAACCAACCACCCCAAGGATCATTTAACCCAGGAACAGGCCCTATGGGGCCTCCCCTGGAGAGTATGTGAAGAAGCCCAGAGAAGCCAGAGGGAGAGCTGGTGCAGTACGTCATCTCACTGCACCCAGAACAAGAACCCACCATCCTAGTAGCGGTGGGACAACTAATCAAGGCACCATTTCTGATTGGCACAGGTGCAATCTATATGACTATAGGAAGAGAAGGCTCAAGGCTCCCCCTCTCTAGCAAAGCAGTTAAAACAGTAGGCTTCTCAGGGAAAACACAGACTTTGCGACTAATTGAGCCACAAGAGATAGAGATTCAAGGAATGACCGTTCAAGCACCGTTACTATATGAACAAGACACCCCAGCAAACTTACTTGGAAGAGATGTAAAATGGGAGCCAAAATACACTGTGGAGAAACAGTAGTCTCATATGGATAGAGCTTCCAGATCACTTAATCCAACAATGTCTCATGATGGAAACAAAATTAGAAAAATGCAAAATGGACAGAGTGCACTGGCTAGAACTAGGCGACTCGCCTAACGGAATAAGAAACCTATATAAAAAATAAAAACCGTGGCTGACCAAAATGAGACTCGATTGTCAATCAAGCTGAGAACCATGGCACTGCACGATGATGCATGATGAGAAAGGACTGAATGAGGAATATGAAGCCATGTGGGATGAATTGGTAGCCCCAACTATGTACATATTAAAAACCACAAGCATCATAATAGGACCCCAAGGAGTCGCTACCATGGTCAAACTACCACCACAGCTCAGCTACTGGTATCAAGTTGAAGATGCTGCTCCTCATGTCTCCTTGCTGATCGGGCAGTTAAAGTTAAATCAAAAGAGTTGGGACCAATTGTGAAAGAAGCAAGTCAGGTGAGACAGTGGACACAGATAGGCCAGGAGGTTAGCGTATCACCAGACAAGAAGTTTCTAAGGATAGAGCAAGTAGCAGTAGATAAAGTAAAACCACAAACCATTCTAATAAGTAGAACAAGGGATGTAAGGACAGAAGAAAGTAGAACCAAACAGCTGCCCCAGTGGGCAGAAGACCAAGAACTTACAGAGGAAGAAAGGGGGGATGCGCTAGCACAGGTACCAGGTCACCTATGGACTAAACATCCAAAAGATGTGGGATTGGTAAAATCAGCAGGACTAGTTAAAATACAACTAAAACCAGGGGCACATTTGCCGTATCAGAAACAATATCCACTGTCAAGAGAAGCAATAGTAGGGATAAAGCCAACAATTGAGGGATTAGTGGAAGCAGGGGTTTTAATTCCAACAGAAAGCCAATGCAACACCCCCATCTTTCCGGTCAGAAAACCAAATTCGGACAAATGGCGACTGGTCCATGATTTGCGACCTGTAAATAAAGTAGTGATAGCAGAAAGGCCGGTGGTCCCTGACCCACACACCCTGCTGTCTAACATCCCAAAAGGAACAAAGTGGTACACTGTTATTGAATTATGCTCTGCATTCTTTAGCATTCTGCTACATCCAGATTCACAATTTCTGTTCGCGTTCACCTGCAGGGGACTGAAATATACATATACCAGGCTGCCCCAAGGGTACTGTGAAAGCCCATCCGTCTTCAACCAAGTCTTAGCACGAGACTTAGCTAATCTGGAGGAAAATTCAATGCTCCTACAATACGTAGATGATCTATTGATCTGCAGCCAAACTGAGGAGCAATGCGTACAGGACTCTGTGACAGTCCTAAAAAATTCTGGCGGAAAATGGTCCCAAAGTAGCTAAAGAAAAGTTACAATTCTGCCAACCAAAGGTAGAATATTTGGGTAGAGTGATCGAAGGCACTACACGAAAAATATCCCCAGAACATGTAGAAGCGATCTGCAAAGCATCCAAACCTCAAACTGTACAGCAAATGCTATCCTTCTTGGGTTTAGCAGGGTTCAGTAGACCACAGATTTGTGAAAACACAACCTCTTAGAGACATTGTGAAAGCGGCGGACCAAACAAAATCAAGTGCTAAGCTAACCTGGACTGAAGACGCGACGGCAGCATTCGATATGCTAAAAGCTGACTTATCATCGGCAGCAGCACTGGCGTGTCCAGACTATGGTAGACCATTCCATTTGTATGTATCAGAAAGGAAAGGGTTTGCATCAGCGGTATTAGCACAGGAACAAAAGGGAATGGGGAAAAGACCCATAGCTTACTATAGCACAGCGCTTGATAGCGTGGAGAAGGGCATGCCACCATGCTATCAAGGATTGGCAGCAGCAGCGTTTGCCTTCCAAAAAGCATCGTCAATCACAATGGGGCATCCGGTGACCCTATACACGTCACATGCACTACATACATTACTGACCAGTCAAAGTTTTAAAATAACCAACGCCCGACGAACAGGTTATGATGTTATTCTATCAGCCCCAGAATTGACAATTGAAAAGTGCCGCACCATAAATCCTGCAGACAGGATAGTACTCCCCCAAAAGGGAGGCCCACACTAGTGCACTACAGAGGTAGTGAAGTACCTAAAAGCTAGAGCAGATTTGGAAGCAGAAGGACTGCCCAACACTCAACACATCTTTGTGGATGGGTCATGTTATCATGCTAACGAGGGAAACAAGGCAGGATATGCAGTAGTCAAATTTAATGAGAACTCTAAAATGTTTGAGACAGTACTGATGGTGGCAGTGCCACAACCATGTTCTGCCCAATTGGCAGAAATAAAAGCACTAACGGCTGCCTGTAAGTTAGGCGCGGAAAAAACATGCACAATATATACAGATTTGGCTTATGCATATGGAGTATGTCATGTGTTTGGACCTATCTGGGCACAATGAGGCTTCCAGAGAGCTGATGGGTCAAGTATTGTACATGGGCCAGCAATTTCAGAACTGTTAAGAGCAATGATGCTCCCTGAAGAATTGGAGATTGTGAAATGCAAAGCCCATAAGTCAGATGGGGAATGGGTTAGCAGAGGAAATGCAGCAGCAGATGAAGCAGCAAAAAAGCTTGCATCAGGAGACGGAGCATGCATAATAGGAATGATGGAAGCAGGGGAGCCAGGTGAAAACGAACAAATGCAGACAGCAATAGATGATGTTAAGAAGTTTGAGAGGGCAGCTACGGCAGTAGAGAAAGATTTGTGGAAGAAGCGAGCATTGTGATCAGAGAAAAATCATTGAGACGATTCGAAAAGATTGGTGGTCCCCATACTTAGCCAGCATGGTGGACAAATTTTTAAGAACATGTGAAATTTGTGCAACATGAAACGTTAGGAAACATTTCACAGCACCTCTTGGCCACATACCACAACCAGACGGACCATTTAGACACCTAGTGATTGATTTCGTAGATTGACCGAAAGAAGAGAAGGAAAAAGGTATATTTTAGTGGTGGTGAACCGTTTTAGCAGATAGGTAGAAGCGCAGGCCACAGCTAAAAGCGACGCTAAGACAGTAGCAAATTTTCTGTGCAAAGAAGTAATTCCTCGCTTTGGGATCCCGGACCAAATGAGCTCAGACAATGGTAGCCATTTTGTGAACAAGGTGATAAAGAGCATAACAGAGGCCTTATGCATAACACATCATTTGGGTTGTGTATATCACCCACAGTCGCAAGGGATGGTTGAAAGGGCGAATGGAGTGCTAAAAGAAAAAGTGGGTAAGATTTGCGCAACCCTCAAATTAAATTGGGTACAGGCATTACCACTAGCCCTCATGAAGATGCGTTCTCAGACCAACAGAAACACACCACATGAGATTAACACCACATGAGATGCTCACAGGAAGGCCAATGCCAATGGCATTTACACGGGGACCCTATAAAGGCCCTGCCCTGGAGCAATTAGAAGGCGAAATGGTGAGTTATGTGAAACATTTAACGCAAATACACAGAACTCTGTATTCACAGGTCAGTGCTGCCATGCACGGGGCGAATGTAGAACAGAAGGAACTTCGCCAGGTGGAACCAGGAGACTACGTCTTTATCAGGCTATTCAAGAAAAAGTTCTGGAAACACCCACGGAGAGAAGGACCGTTTAAAGTGGTGTTGGCAACACCGACAGCAGTCAAGGTAGAGGGAAGAGAGCATTGGTATCTTTTAAACCATTGCTGCAGGGCTGCCGGAGAGGATCACAAGCGGAAGCAGACACGTTCAAGGCTGGTACAGCTCGCCCACTCCGACGACGACACTGAACCTGAGGATATAGACCAGCCAGACGCGCCTGCCTATAACACACAGAGAAAAGGGAAACTGCCCAAAGAGAAAGTAACACCCCAAGTATAGGAGCCACGCTAGCAGATAGTGGACACTGAGAGCCCACTCACACCCGAGTTTGAACCAAGAGCACACCAAATCTCTGAGGACCGGCTAGCACCACAGGGACCCCTGGACGAGAACCAACCGGGCCCATCAGGATACGGACCTGCATCAGAGCCATTAGAGTACGACCCATTCAGCACGCTTAATTTAGCTGACATAGAAATTTCAGATCCCACTTAATCCAGCTGACTTAGGTAACCCAAGTTTAGTGGACCTGGCCCAGGCCATAGGTTTCGTTGTCGAGTAAGAATGAAGATTAAAAGGGTAGGACAGAAGGCACCGTCAGAACAGTCCAACATGACCCACCGGTCGCCACCTCAGATACCACATACTTTGTTGATTATTATAGCTATAGGATACATACTAGCAATTATCATAATTGAGAAAGGTATGACAGGGGCCTTTGACTCGGATGAATCAATCACTGCAAACCTGACACAAGAAAATCTCACAGCCGCTGTGGAAACCAATTATTCTAGCCCCACACCGACACCAACCACCCACCAAATTAGAGACAGGGCCGGTATACAGAACGGTACTCATGGACGGCCCCAACCTTTAATAGGCGACGAAGACTCACATCCTCGGCCTGGCAACAAATGTGGAAGCTCACACACGATAAAACTGTCAAAACAACAGAAACAAAAGATTCCAAGGATCCAGCCCCCCCACGATAAAAGTGAAAGTCGATGGAGTGGTGTTACCGAGCCTGCATGACTGGGAAACAAAGACACGGTTAAGGAACTGGGCATAGTACATGAGGTAATAGACCCTGACACGGACCTATGGCATAAAGCCCAGGCTAACGAGTGGTACCAATGGGCCAAATACACGGCAAACGATTAGACTGAGGGAACAGGAGCCTACTATGCGCAGCTGGGAAACGAAATCTGGAGATAGTTCCATTACCTTACAATACTGACACTTGCAGAGAATTCCGAGACACCCATGTAGCCATTTATGGAACTAGAGTAGTGGGGGAAGAGACGCATAATGTTAGGGTGAGGGGCGAGTCGCACTCAGTAGAAACCCTCCAAAAGCAACCAGTGAATGAGAGCATTTGCCCATACTGGTGCATATTGTATGCGGGTGTGGGTAACTTCACCCAGACCATGATAAATCGTTGCGGAAATGCTACCAGGTGGCCACAAACCACCAAGTTGAGACCACCTACAAGTCGTGTCTCCTTTATCTGGGCGAAAAATCATACATTTGAGTGCTACAGGAATAAGGGGACAAAAGATGTGGGTAATTTCACGGGAAGATGCGGTAGGACCTGGGACATCACTAATATGCAATTCTCAGCCGAGGCATTCAATGAAACATGGGGAGTATTAAAAGTACAGAATTAATCTGAACTAATAATTGGATGGTGTAGGAAGATACCGCCTGTATTGCAAAGACAGATGGTTTCCCTAGCAGACATTTGGTGGTTATGTGGGGGCATGAGGTTAAGACAAGCACTACCATTAGATTGGTCAGGATTGTGTACCAGGGTCATGATAGTAACGGATGTTCGAATGTTTAAAAGGGGGTTAGATATGGACGACTACACCTCGGGAGACAAATATCACAGGGCTAAAAGAGCATATACAATGGACTCCAGTGTGTATATAGACAGCATAGGGCAGCCACGTGGAATCCCCAACGAATATAAAGCACGCGACGAGATTGCTATGGGTTTTGAATCGCTGTTTGTGTTCATAACCGTAAACAAGAATGTGGAATGGATAAACTACATCTACTACAATCAACAACGATTTATCAACTACACGGATGACGCCCTACACGCATTAGGGGAACAGTTATCTGCCACCAGTACAATGACTATGCAGAACAGACAGGCTCTCGATTGGCTAATGGCAAAGGAAGGAGGAGTATGTCAACTCTTTGGCAACCACTGTTGCACGTACATTCCCAACAATACAGCTCCAGGTGGCGCCTTTTACGAAGCCATGCAAAAACTGGGCGCGTTACGGCACGAGGTGAAGCAAAATGCAGGCTTCACTCTATTTTCCACAGAATGGTTCAGCAGTTTTTTCGGTAATTGGTGCGGATGGCTCATGGAAATGGCAATGCCTGTAGGAATAATTTTAGCAATTCTAGCTGTTGTAGCATGTTGTGTTTTCCCAATCGTGAGGGGCCTATGCGTCCAGGCAACGGTTAAGCAAATGACGGTACTGATTAGCCCCACCAACGAAGACTGTGCTCGGGCTCCCATGACAGACTATCTGGACAAAGATGATAATGAGGCTCCAAAGACTGTCAAACCGACTCAAGATCCGACCTACGTTATTATAGATGACAACATATTACAATTAATTCACCGTATTTACTGTAAGCGTGTTCGTCTTTTATGTTATTGTATGTGTCCCGTCTTGCGACTCTGGCTGCATGGCCTGTCCCTCTCATCATGTCTGTGTGTCTCTACATATATGTGCATTAGTGTTGTATGCAGGAACAATGACGACCCCCACGAGTGCTGACGAGCCTCTCCAATGTTTAAGCTGCAAGCATGGTCACCACAAGTGGAGAACTCAACCGTGTGCACACATGCAGTTGGATAAGGAGGAGTTCTTCTTCCCAACCATAACACCCACTGGTTGTCCTACATGCGCAGTAATGAGTGATTTAGCATTACCATGGGCTTACAAAAGTCTGCAAGCCCGCTGGTGAATCTTCTATCCCTGCTGCACAGACACAGACTGGGCATGCGACATGGAATTGAGGCATCCAATCCATAAGATATTCAACATGGCTAACTTTTACTATGTCGACAAGACTCGGCGTGTCCGACCTTACATCATTAAGATCACGTTACCTCGTGGACTCTCTGTAACTGTCCATACCTATCACCTCCGCAGATCAGTGACATTGGTAGAATATTACGGGATGACATCTGCACATGGCTTTCTCTTCACCCGCAACGTGCTTCAGGCTACATTTGTCCAGATGGTGACTGTCTCATTCTGTGGCTATGTGTTGTGGACTTCTCATTTGAAACTCCAACATAGAGAGCTTGATGAACTTAAACAGCCACAGTGGGCCAGCTGGTGCCCGTGGCGACCTGAAGACTCTATGGTCGTTGCGGCCCATGGTCAAAGGATCATGATGGAACCAGAAATCTCGGCAAAGTTACGCTCGCGAGAACAGATTGCTGTGCCTTTACCCAGATGGTTTCATGAGCTTCATAAGACACACCATTGGTGGTGGTACTGATTTACGATGCTTTTCTTTTCATTACTTTTCATTGCTTCATGTTTAACTGTGATATGTGTGTGTCTATATATATATATATATACCAGATATATGTGTGGTGACCCTGGCTAAACTATGCTGTCGCACGAAACAAGTGAGCAGAGTGGGAATTTTCTCTCACAATTGGCGCATGAGGGTTTTTTTGCCCACTCCTGGTTCACCTTGAGAAGAAGCTATACACATGTGTTTGATGATATGTTACATAATGTGATACAGGTTGCTATTATATCAGGGGAGAGTGATGTGTATTGATGTGTATGTGATGTGTATGTGTAAAAAAGGGAAAAAAGAGGGGAAACAGGGAAATATAGGGAAAAGTAACAAGGATAATTGAAATACAAAAGGATATAGCGGGGTATAACAACACGTAACCAGAAAAAAGGATATACATGCTAAAATTTATAAAATATTTAATAATTACGTGGAACTTAGAACAAACCATATGGAACTTAGAGCAGTCTTAGGGAAATATGGATGTCGTATAGTTGACAAGAACAACTATATGTAATGTCTTTGGAAGAGAAAAGTGCCTCATCCATAAGGTTACTGTAGAATAAGGATGATGTTAAAACTAAAAGGGATTACAACCGAAACTAATAAGTCTAGGAAGCGTATGTAACGAATGTGAGACTCAAGAGTTTCAAAGGAGGGGAGGGGGGTGATGTCAGGAAAAAACATATATCCTGTGTGAATTAGCCTATAGGTACTATATCATGTTATAGAATAAAACATGTATCCTGTATAACTATATAACATTTTAATCAGCATTTATGGCAATATATTCTGCCTGATTTAACATTACAATGTGATATTATTCTTCAGTTGATTAACATGTAAGAATCTCAGTTAATGATAAATTGGTTTATCAGGTTGTAGAAAAATTTTTAGACTCCTTCTTAAATTAATTTTACTCTGTAAAGCTGCTTTGTGACAATGTCAATTGTAAAAAGCGCTATACAAATAAAACTGAAT
>JBCNYH010222326.1:0-15144 GCA_039654325.1 Tandanus tandanus | reverse complement strand
TTGAAATTGCTGTTAATGTTAATTAAAATAAGACCTACCCTGAAAATAAGCCCTATGGTGTTTTGTGAACCGAAAAATAAATAAGACTTGTTTTATTATCGAAGTGTCTTATTATCGGGGAAACACGGTAGTAGAAATTAGCCCGTGTGAATATCTCGAAGACCGGATGCACTACTTCCATATTACATGTCCATTTTGTGTCCACACATCAAGGATAAAAAACCCTCCAGCGGGGACTCGGGTCTACATGTGCATGCAATGCCTCCAGGGTCTGTATTACATTCTGACACAAAGCACACATAAATGGCCGCGAGAGGATGTAAACTTTCCCTTGCTCATCACGCTGTAATAATGCACAGGGATGAGGCCACCTGTGGTGGTGGCTTGTGCAGTGCAGCTATTGAAGAGGATCGCCTGGGCTCGTGGGGGTCACCATAACTCCTGCACACAACATTTATGAACATGTATACAGACACGATGACACAAAACAATGAAGGCGAATGCAACGCAGAGAGACAACACATAACAACAACTGTACAGCAATTCTGAGTAATCAGTTGTAATATGCCAAATTGTCCAGAATGAGGTAATCAGAGTCCGGCTTCAGTCCCTCATTCTTTAAGTCTGCATTTGCATCATCTGTTTTTGTGTCATTCAATAGAGGCACATTGCTTTCTTTATCTGAAGGGTGGATGACTACTGACATTTGTTTAATTGCTGCCTGAATGCAGAGTCCTCTAAGTAGTGGGAACAGAAAGCATTGTAGTGTTTTCAACGAAGATGTTGGTGACACCGAGATAAACCACAAATGAAGACCCTGGAGTTTAGTTAAAGCGTGTTTAATTGTCTTCATGAATTGTGTGGTGAAAACTGTAATAACAGAAAATAAACTCAATCTTAACAAATGCAGTCATCACATACAAAAACAAAGTGCATCAAAGGTATATCTTAGCAAAATAAGCATTGATACCCGATCTCATCTGAATAAACTGTAGTATAATGAACTTATACTTATTCCTGCCTGATAATTCATCGCGGATGGCATCTGATAACATTCTCATGCTGTTCCTTGCACATGGAGTCTTGCTTACGACCGGAAACCGGAAGTACGTAACCCGACACCGGAAGTACATTTTATCGACAATATTTTTTATACAAAGGTAAAGAAACCATGAATTATTTATCTAAACAATTTGTAACCACCTTTAATATTAATTATTGAAACATATAAACCTTTTTAACTCTAACTTATTTAATTATTTAAAGAAAAGCCTTAAAGGCAACTCAAGCATACCACTACCTCTATCACCACCAGCACTATTCCTATGTGCATTGCCATCTTCACAAACCAGCCTCCCCATTTGCCACATAAATTGGTAAACCATTCTGTGGAGAACATCACAAATCCCACATTTATCTTAACTTTGTGTCGCAAGCCCTAAAGTTTCTCCACTGCCACCGAGAAGGAGCCTCACGGGGCTGTGTTATTTGGGATGTAGGTGCAACATTGGTCCCCAAAAAGCACGCATACCCCTCCTTCTTTTGCCAGTAGCCAATCCAATGCTTGTCTGTTTTGCAGAGTCATTAGGCTAGTGGCGGATAATTGTTCTCCTAGTGCCCTCAATGCATCATTCGTGCAATTGATAAATCTATGCTGGTTATAATAGATATAATTTATCCATTAAACATTTTTATTCGCAGTTACATGGACAAGTATTGACTCAAAGCCTGCTGCTATTTCATTTCTTGCTTTGTATTCATCTGGGATTCCACGGGGTCGTCCTATGACATCTATATATACTTCTGGGTCTTGCTTATACGACCTCTTGGTTCTTCGTATCTCGTCCATATCTTCCCCTGCCTTAAACATGCGCAACTCTATGATAATCATGATGCGTGCATCTAGGCCTGACCTATTTGAGGGCAGCAATTTCCTATCGCCACACATCCACCAGATGTCCGCTAATGGTACAGTTTGGTGCTGTTGTACGGGGGGTATTTTCCTATGCCATCCCATTACCGCTTTTGTTTCATTCCCTTCGCTTTTACTTTAACCCCTCCCCATTTATCCTTAGTGGCTTCCACCGAGAAGTTGATACTACTAACGTTTCAGATTCTTCCACATCTCCCTGTAAAGTTTCCTACATCCTTTTGTCCCTTGTTTCTATAACATTCAAATGTATGATTTTTCACCCATACAAAAGATATTTTGCCTTTTGGTGGTTTTAACTTCGTGGTTTGGGACCACTTGGTCACATTCCCATATCGTCTTACAGAGGTTTAAGTGAGGTTTCCTACTCCTGCATACAGTATGCACCAATACCACTCATTTGCTTGGGCTTTATGCCATAGTTTAGCTGAGGGGTCTTCCTCCTCCTTGCATACTATATTATTCTGGTTCCTTGTTCTCTACATTTGGTATCACCATTTGGTATCACCAATTGTCAGACCATAAACTGCATCAGTTCCATTCTGTGAATTATTTCATCTTCCAGTATATTGTTTTTTATTTTGGGTTGGAGTTAGGCAAGAATCATTAACAAGGGTAAAATTTCCCTGGGTCAAATTTGTGAATGTTGTTTCTCTCAGGATCATAGCTATCTGGATTCCCCAATTATGACAATTGCTAGTGTGTATCCAATTGCTAGCATGATTATTAAAGCATAATGTGTGAGTGATGGCGGCGGTGGACAGCAGTTTGCTTCTGGAAGCTTTGGCGCCAGTTTGCGTCCCTCTGCCCTAAGTTTCATTCTGATTCGAGATCCTGATGGACCTGTAGTGGGTTTGTCTGGTAGCCCTCTTACCATCTCAGGTTTCCTTGGAAACTGATACACTATTGGCTCAAAGTTGGAAGTGGGTGGGTTCTCAGTCTCTGCTGTTTGTTCACCTGACTCTACAGGTTGGGGTTCTATTTTTCTTTCTCTTCCCTTGCGTGTTGTATGCGGGTGTCTCTGGATGGTCCACATCCTCTGGTTCAGTTGTACCAGCTTTGAACATGACTCTTTCTACTTTTGTCCTTTTCCTGCAGCCCTGCAACAATGATTCAAGTGATATCAATGCTCTCTACCTTCTACTTTAACCGCCGTTGGCGTTGCCAGTACCACCTTGAATGGTCTCTCTCTCTCCTTGGTTGACTCCAGTGTTACCTTTTGAATAGCTTGATATATATGTAATCTCCAGGCTCCACCTGGCAAAGGTCCTCCTGTTCTACTCTCACACCATGAGTGGCTGCACAGACCTGTGGATTCAGAGTTCTATGTATTTGGGTTAGGTGTTTCACATTTCGCCTTCTAGCCGCTCTATTGACGGGCCCTTGTAAGGTCCCCAAGTGAAAGCTACTTGCATTGGGGTCCCTATGAGCATCTCCTTTGGTGTCAAATGTGCGTTTCTGTTGGTTTGAGAACACATTTTCATCAGTACTAATGATAATGCTTGTACCCAGTTCAAATTGGTGCTCGCACATATTTTACTTTTGTTTTCCTTCAGCACTCTGTTTTTACCATCCCCTGAGACTGTGGGTGGTAGATGCAGCCTAAATGGTGCTTTGCACATGAGGCCTCTGTTATGGTTTTTATTACCTCATTCGCGAAGTGTTTGCCGTTGTCCGAGCTCAGCTGATCTGGAATACCAAAATGAAGAATCACTTCCCTTGCACAAAAACTCTGCCACTGTCTTGGCATCATTCTTAGCTGTGGCCTCTGCTTCTATCCACTGGCTAAATCAATCTATCACTACCAGAATGCATCTTTTTCATTCTTTTCTTTCTGTCCTGTCCGTGAAATCTATTACCAGATGCCTAAACGGCCCATTTGGTTCCGGTATGTGACTAATAGGTGCCATGAAATGTTTCCTAACATTTCGTGTTGTGCAAATTTCACATGTCCGGAGAAATCTCTCCACCATATGCTAAGTATGGGGACCACCAGTTCGTGCAAATTGTCTCAATGATTTTTCTGTGATCACAATGATCTATTCCATGTGCTTCATTAATTAGCATTGGAAGAAACCCTAACAACGTCTCCACACCCTATACTTGGGATCTAAAACTGCACCTTGTTTCTTCTACTGGTCCTTTTCTTCTGCTTCGGCTGCTTCCTGAAACTCACATACAAATAATAATAATACATACAAATGGAATGGCATGCCATAATCTGGACATGCTAGTGCTGGTACCAGCTAAACCCAAGAAGAATAGCATTTGCTGAATGGTCTGAAGTCTTGGAGCTTTTCGGAATGCTTCTACATGTTCTGGAGAAATATTTCGTGTAGTGCCTTTGAGCACTCTACCTAAGTATTCTACCTTTTGTTGGCAGAATTGCAACTTTTCTTTTTTTACCTTGTGCCCATTTACCACCAGAACTTTCAGAACTTGTAGCTGTTGCGGATATTTCCACCTCTTTTAAACGGTCACCTTGTTCGTCCACGGACATTTGCAGGGTAGCTACAGCCGAAGATAGGTCCTCTCTAACGGCAGCAATATCAGCTTATACCCCACTGACGGACATCTCAATTTTAGTGCAAATGTCGCTCTTCAAGGAGTCCAGAGCTTTAGTAAACATTCCGGCCATCAGCGTGTCTTCAGCTAGCTCCGTCTCGACATCCGGGGCGCTAGCAGCAGCAGCACTAGCACTAGCGTTAGCGCCACGAGTTGATTTGGCATTCGAGGATTTATTGACTGGAGGTTTCATCATTTGTCCCCAAACTCAGCAGAACAATGCTCTGATGGTGTGTAACTACACAAACAATATTTTACAAAAGTTTGAACGTGAAATAATGTGTTTTTGTTGAAATCGGGAAAAAAAACACCTCACGGAGCTTGCACAAAACACGTCTATATCGCTATCTGCGCAACAGCACCCCCAGAACTTTCTGAACTTGGACCGAGTCTTGCAAACATTGCTCTTTAGTTTGACTGCAGATTAATAGGTCATTTACATATTGGAGCAAGGTGCTGGACACATCCAGATTAGCCAGCTAAAACTTGATTGAAAACTGATGGACGTTGAGAATACCCTTGTGGTAATCTTGTGTATGTTCTTTGCTGTCCACCACAGGTGAAAGCAAACAAAAATTGTGAATCTGGATGCAACGGGACACCAAAAAAATGCAGAGCGTAGATCAATCACTGTGTACCACTTTGTTCCTTCTAGAATATTAGACAAGAGGGTGTGAGGATCAGGGACTACTGGACTTTCCGCTGTTACCACTTTGTTTACTGGCCGCAAATCATGGACCAGTCTCCATCTGTCTGAATTTGGTTTTCTGACTGGAAATATGGAGGTCTTGCACTGGCTTTTTGTTGGAACTAGGACTCCTGTTTCCACTAATCCCTCAATTGTTGGCTTTATTCCGGTTATTGCATCTTTTGATAGAGGACACTGTCTTTGATATGGCAAATGTGCTCCTGGTTTAAGCTGTATCTTAACTAACTCTGCTGACTTTACTAACCCTATGTCTGTTGGGTGTTTGGTCCACAACTGTTCTGGTACTTGTCCTAATGCATCCCCTTTCTTCCTCTGTGATCTCCTGCTCTTCTGTCCACTGGAGCAGCTGTTTCATTGTGCCCTTTTCTATCCTTACATTCTCTACCCTACTTATCAGTACAGTTTGTGGTTTTACCTCATCTACCACTGTCTGCTCTATCTTGTCTGGTGAGACACTTACTCCCTGTCCTACCTGTGTCCACTGTGTTACCTGACTCGCTTCCTTCATTATTGGCCCTAACTCCTTTGATTTAAAATTCTACCAATCAGCAGGGAGACATGAGGAGCAGCATCAAAGACTTATACCAGACAAATACCAATATCTGAGTTGTGGTGGTATTTGGATTGTAGCAGCGACCCCTTGAGGTTGTACTATAAGATTTACAGTTTTCAAAGCGCACTCCGTCGATGCCACCAGTTCATCCTACATGGCTTCAAACTCCTCATCCTGTCCTTTTTCATCATACATCATTGTACAGTGCCGTGTTTCTCTGCTTGGTTGACAGTCAGGTCACATTTTGATGAGCCAGGGCTTCCGTTTTTCATATAAATCTCATTCCACTTGGTGTGTCGTTCAGTTCTATCCAATACACCTTATTCATAACACATCTTTCCGGTCTTGTTTCCATCATGAGGCATTGCTGAATCAGACAGTCTGGGAACTCTTCCCATACTCCTGTTTCTCCACAGTGGATCTTAGCTCCCATCTTACAGAGAACATCTCTGCCAACTAGGTTCACTGTGGTATCTGGGAAAAATAATAGTGGTGCTTGCACTGTCACTACTTGTACATTCAGCTCTTAAGGCTCAGTGAATCGCAAAGTCTTTCTTTTCCTGAGAAGCCTACTGTTTTTACTGCTTTGCTAGAGAGGGGGAGCTTTGAGCCTTCTTTTCCTATACTTGTATATGTTGCACCTGTGTCGATTAGAAATGATGTTCTTCTTGATGATCTGTCTTCCCACCATCACTGAGACAGTGGGTTCTTGAGCAGGGTGCAGTGAGATAGCATACTGCACCAGCTCCCTTTCTGGCTTTTCTGGGTCTTCACATTCTACCCTGTTGTGGCCCCATGGGACCTGCTCCCAAGTTTGCCCGTCCTTGGGGCGTCTTGTTAGGTTCCATCCAGAGTCCCATCCAGTTCCCCTGACCTTGCCGTCCTTGGGTTTGCTGGGGGTTACCTCTCGGAGGTGCCATAGGTCTCCCTGTTGGTAGGCATATGGATAGGCTCACTTTAGGTGATTTGGGTCTTGGCATCCTCCTCTTCCTCCTTGGTTCATTGGGGCTCTTTCAGACCCTTCTCTGAGTGTTACATGTGTACGGCTTTGATCACTCATTTCTTGCATCATTCGGTTATGCACTGCTTCTCCATGTTTTAATCTCTTCTCCATATCACCCACTGATCCTTTGCCACTTCCAACAACTCTTCTGCTTGTGCCTGAGTTTGTTCTGCTAGTTCTGCAATCATTAGGGTATTGCCTTCGACCCCCTCTTCCATCTTCGTCACTCGTTTGCTCAACTCTTGGAGTTCACTGTCCGTTTTCTTTTTAACTGATGGTGTCAGTGTCACCATTTCTGATATGTGGTATTCTTCTTTCTTCTCTTCACTGCCATCATTCTTTTTACATGCACTTTGCTTTTCCTGTGCTTTTTCCACATGTTCTGTTTCCTTATACTGGGGCCTGCCACCCTCCTGCTCTTCTAAGTCACCATCTGTGTAGAAACTTTCTTCTTCACTGATAGCTTCTGTTGGTGGGTCCTTCTTCTTTCTTGAATTGTACATGGGTGTGCTTGAATACCCTCCTGGCATCTGTTGTTGCAATCCCAGATCATATTGTCCTTTCATAAGATTTGCTTGGAGTCTTCTGTATGATTCATCATCCATCTGCATTTTACTCTGCTCTTCATAGTCCCACACGTATCAGTCCTTACTCTCCTCCAGGACTTTTTCTGGCTTAGGACTGTTCCTTATCACACTGCTGATATCTCCAGGACACCCATGCGTTAATCCTTCTTACTGTCACACCTGGCCTCAATGGGTATCTTCCACTATGATCTACAAGGGAAATTATTTGGTCAACCAATATTGACGTCACTAGACCTCTTTCCCACAACACCCACCTGGGTTCAACTGTGATATTGACCTTTAACTCTGAGCAATACCCACTCTGTGGTAGTCTTTCTTCATGCAATTCTACTAAGGGCCCATCATTCTCTGAGTGTGGGTCACTGACAAACTCAAACATGGATAATGTGGCACTGGCGTTCCACGGCTCTTTGGTCTCCAACAATGTTCTTAATACTGGGCTCAGCACACTAGTCCTCCAGAGGCTACTGAGCTTCTTGTCCTAATTTACGCTATGGTTCCACCGAGTCAATATGTCCAATCTATCCCAATATCTCCTTTCTCATTTCTATAGAATCCTTCACCCCAGAAGTGCATTGTTATTCCTTTCGTCTCCTCTAACAATTGCTGATGGAAATTATACAACCAACTTTACATATCATTTCGACACTACTGTCTCTTGTCTGTTTTTACTTTCACTTTCCCTCTTCTATATCTATGCTGTTGCTATAGGACATGGCTACTTTCTCTCTAACTGCTCACTTCCATTTTTACACCTCTTGTCCTCTGCTGTGCCATGGGGCTTTCTTTGTGTGTGTGTGCATGACTATATGTGTGTGTTTCCTACCTGTTCTGTGTGTGTTTCCTGTTTTTATATGTGTGTGTGACACTTACCAAAACCTACCCCTCCTCTATTGCTCTCTTTTTCACACTTTCTCTGCTTTTAATAGTATCTACATCACCCACCTGATTATCCACACTCCTATGTCAATTTCTACCTTTATTACTTCCAACACAATTCCCAAACACACAACAATCTCTGCTGCTAGCAGCCCACCTTCCTTCCATCACAGTACACAACACAACATACTCACAATATTATGTTAATAACACCCCTTAGCACTTTATCACATTTCCTCTGGTCCAACCCTGTGTTCCTGAAAACCAACCTGTTTTCCACAGTGACTCAACAAAACACCCCTACCATGCAGACCTTCATAACAGCAGTGTTTAGGGACAAATATTTCCACCTGCTTTAACCAGCAGGAATTGTGCATTCTTTGTTCACTTATCAACCTTTAAAATACATCTCTGCCTGTTCTCATATGCTTTTAATTAGCAGCACTTTCCACCCCAGTGGAAAGTTCTTGTTCTAGTTCTTGGTGTGAGGCCAACCACCTATACCCTTCCCAGGGCCGTATTCTACAAGCCATAGAAAATCTAATACAGACTTAAAAACCTTAATGCCTTGGTGCCTGCTTACCATTTCAATTAGATGAAAAGATTAGTGATCTGTAGCCCGTAGTAACTACGGTCCTTGCACAGGTTTTTGTACTCACATCAGTTTTTTCATCCAACTACCAGGTTTCGGCACCATTAAATATGTTGGAACTCAGAGCCCCCTCTGAACAGACATATTACCAGGTGGAAACAAGGTCCCTGTGTTTTCCTTTATTCTTTCAAAAACTTAACTCCAGCAACATTTTCTAATTTGTTGAGGAGTGTAATATGATCAACAGTGTCAAAGTAATCAAGCAGGGAAAGAGTTCTGATCAGAGGCCAACAGTCATTTACCACCTTAATGAGTGTCGTCTCTGGGCTTATATATTTCATGAATGTTATTCCTAGATAAATATGAAAATAACTGCTGTGCTACATCATATTCTAATGTCTTGGAGATGAAGAGGGGGTTTGTTATTGGTTTGTTGTTGGACAGCTGACAGAGGTTGAGGTCATTGTTTTTTTTATTATTTATTGATTGATTACTTCTGATAGTATCTGTCTAAAGAAACACCAAGGTACTGGATCTAGCACATAGGTTGATTATTTAAATGAGGAAATAATTGAGATTAGCTCTGTCTCTTGAAGGGGCTACAACATTCTAGTTGCTGATCTGATAGGGATATATTGTTATTTACTGGGTAAGTAAGTGAAATGTCTGACTAAGTTTAGACAATACATTTTTCACCTGATATTTTCAATTTTAACATTGAAAAAGTTCATCAAATCATCACTGCTATACACTGATGGTCTGCACATTTAATAAATGGTCTTATTTCTTGGTAATTTTGCTACAATGTTAAATTCGTAGATTGGATTATTTTTGTCTTTTATTAGATTTAAGAAATATACTGTTCTAGCAGCACTAAGAGCTTTTTATAGTTAAGCAGACTCTCCTGCAATGCTAACTGGAATGCCATTAATTTAGTTTGATGCCATTTTTATTCTCACTTCTGGGTGTTCTGTTTAAGTGTGAGAATGTTATCCTTATACTAAGGTGCTATTTTTTCGTTCCATTTGAATTTCTTTTAAGAGTAACTACTTGGCCTAGAGTACAGTGGAAATTTGACTCTAAGCATTCAACGATCAAGTTCTGTGCCTGATGTGTTTGATGGTGATACAAAATATAGTGAATAATTCTGGGAGGATAATGAAACTCTGCACAGTATTGATGTAAAAGTATGGTTGAACCAATAGTGTGGCAGGGTGTATATATTATTACTAAGATGGATTTTAAGTGCGATAAGAAAATTATCCAAAATAGTTTCTGACTGAATAAGTGTGACTATATTTCCAATAATTAACCCAAATGTTAGTATTAAATCTAAAGTGTGACCAGTGTTATGAGTGGTCCTATTATGTTCTGATTTACCCCTACTGAATCTAGAATAGACGCGAACACTGATTTTAAACTATCTTTTGGTTTATCAAAAATGAATACTAAAATCACCAACAATCAATGCTTTATCCAAAAAAAAAAAAAAGACCAGGTTTGAAATTAAGCATATTCACACAAGAATTCAGAGTATGGTCCTGTTATATATCTATACTAAATCTTGTCCACCATTTCCAAAAAACTTCTATGGGTACACATTTTTGAACACGTTCTGGGGCACTATAGGCACATTTTGCCATGCCCATGAATGAAAACAATAAAATATAAACATTTTTGCTAGGTCTGATGTGTTTGCAGAGTTTTTGAGCATGATTAGGCCCTCAAAAAGGCGATTCATATCGGGGAATAACAATATAATAATATTATATAATAGATATAATAATAATAATAATAATAATAATAATAATAATAATATAGAATAATTATTGAATAATAATCAGAGCAATTTCAATGGGGTACTTGCAGCCTTGGTGCTTGGTCCGTAAATATAGCCGCAAGCGGCGATGAAGGCCCCTTGCACATCTGGTATTAGAACCTGTAACATACTAACAAACATTGAACAGGACCCTTGTCAATTGTGACATTTTGGGTGGATCAAATAATAAATGCATGAATTAAATCAACTTCCATTTTCATATTGAAACATTAAAATTTACCACTCCACCACAGACCTTCAACTGGACATGCAAGGAGTACAGTATGCATCCTGCCACATTTATCAGTTTTGCCCTTCAACAAAACCACACAATTTTCAAAAAAGCTATATGAAAGGATGCATTGCTTTCCTAAAGAATTTAAAGTATCAGCCTGCTAATATCAGGATGTCAAAGTAGATATGCAGAGTATTTGCATATCTACATTCCCATAGGCATGCCCTATGATGAAAATTCAAGCTTTTGATAACTTAATTCTCATCAATCTAGACTGCATAGCCCATATATGAGTTGATCAGATCGATTCAGTAGAATTACTTTGTTAAAATATGAAGGCTATAAATAACCCTTAAAATTACCCTTAAAACCAAAATGGCCAATTTCCTGTTAGGTTTAGGATATGTTTTGGTCTTTAGACCTCACCAGTTCTTTGTGTTCGTTCATGTGTGAAAGATCAAGCAGATTCGATCAGTTCCCAATTTAGTAATTTAATAACAATAAACAAAAGTATAAAACACATGTGATCTTGCATCAATGGCCATGGGTTCACTCAAGTCTGAATCCAACCACCTTCTTCTAACAACCAGACTTCTCATCTTCTCATCCGTTTTATTGTTTGCATGTCCATCCTGTTATCTTCAGGTCACACCTACACACACGTCATGTACAACTAGGGAGCCTCGTGGTTGATCTTTCTTGGCCTTTACTTGACGACACAGGACATGCAAGGACTACAGTATGCATCCTGCCACATTTAACACTAATTTAACCTTTTAACCTTTTAGATCCTCTGCTTTATGGCCTCGTTATGGGTTAACATTTGTAGTTTGTATCACTAATAGCTTCTTGAGACCCCACTGTCCACAAATGAAAATGGACATCATAGTTTCTTATAACTATATTGTGTCCATGTCCTTGTAAGTTTCCCATGTTACGGCCATTGGGTCTTACTTGTTTGCCAAACAACTCCCTGTTAAATAGGGGGCATGTGCATGCTTATGCACCTCCATGGTTGGTGGTGGTTGTGTGATAGGGAAGGCAACACTTGATGGGTGGAAATTGGATACGACTAAAGTAGGGGAGAAAATTAGGGAATTTTTTTTTTTTAACATAATTGATATGTCACGAAGTGAAAGTTATTTGCAAGATGCTATGTAACATAATGAAAATTTTTTAGAATTATAAAAAAAAGTTTAACAGAGTAAAAAAAAAAGATCACCCTCTGACATCATATTATGAACCAGGAAAATTGGAAAATCATTAAAAAAACAAAAACAAATCTACACCCATTTTTGATCGGATTTTTGATTGACAGCTGACTGAGCCAGTAAATATGAGTTAAAACCAAGCCTGATAGTTAGCCTGGTCAGGAGTAGACTAGCTGGACAAAATAAATCTCCATGGACCAAATCGTGCCCGACTGAAAGTGTCTGACACCCCAATAAAACCATTTCCGGTGATTTCTTTTACAAGATTACAAATGTTAAATAAATAACCAACAAAGACCACTCATCTGCTTTCTTACACCAAGTTTCTTCTGATTTTAGAAATGGACTGAGATAAAACAAGTTCTTACTGATCAAGAAATCCACCTCAGTACAAGAGTGAAGATTCTAAATACATGTGTTCACTCTCGGTTACTTTATAGTTCCCAAGCATGGGCTCTTTCTGCCAAAGAATTACAAAGGCTTGAGACAATATGGAATGTGACACAATGTGGCACACAATCATGAGGAAAATGGTGTCTGGTGGATACACTCACAAGAACGCACCCCCTCATAAGGACAGGAAGAAAGGCGTAGATCGAGCAACTCACATTGAAGGTGTTACGCTGGTACCAGGAACTGACAGACCAAATGCAGGACAGACACAACAAGATTGGGTGCAACCAAGAATCCTTTATTTTGGACATAGGGAAAACTAGGTGCATGAACCGTGTATAACGGTCGGCTGTATCATGGCGTCAACTGAGAGAGACGCTATCTCTATGACGGCACAAGACGATCTGGCACGGGAACAAGGAATAGCGGGCCTCTTATCCTCTGGAGGGAAGGAGGAACAGGTGGGATAATCAGGGCGGAGTCTGTAATCAGAACACACACACGGGAGTGGAGAGAGCAGATCAATCAGACAGACATGACCTTAAATCCTACGGCGGGACACCACAGAAGGTCAACTCATCTGGGCATTTAAGATATCAAACCAACAGCAGTAGTTCACTGGTTCACAACCTATACAAGAGTTTTGTCATCTACAGTTCCTCAAATACTTGTCCCATGTCTGCCGTATGGAAATGTTTTGTTTGACAGACAAACTTCAAATAGACTTTGGAGAAAAAGTAGATCCTCTGGGAGTAGACCAGTCTCAGTCAAAGACAGTCATGATGTACAAAATTAACTTTAAATGCTCATTGGAGGTTCATCTCCAACAACATGAGATAAGGCCGATTTTGTGCCACAAGGGAAACTATGATGATGATAAAATGAACTATTTCATACCACTGAATGGTGGAACACACATGTAATGATATACATGTTAACATATAAGATAAGACAATGCATATCATTCTGAAAATGCTGCTGTATTGTTAAAATATTTGTTTTCACAGATCCAGTGTGACGTGTGACTGGTGGGACCTTGTGCAGTGTATAGGAACTTGTAATTAATCTTACAGCTGTGCAGCGGGTCAGTTTTGAGCTCCTTCTTGCCTCTCTTTCTGATCTTTGATGCAAAGTTTATTCTTAAATTTTATTATGATATTAAAGTTATCCTTTAAGTTAAGAATTTATAAAGATTTTTTGTTAGTTTTCATTTTATATGTTAGTTAGGTTATTTGAATTGCATCGAGTTTGTCACAAAACCTTAAAACATTAAAACATTTATTTGCCGAATCGCTTATTGCTACTAGGGTCGCAGAAAGGCCTATCTCATCAGCCTAGCAGTTAATCGCAGGGCCAACACACACAACCATTCACACTCACACCTAGGGGCAATATGGAACAGCCAATCAGACTAATATGCATGTCTTTTGAAATTGAGGTACCTGGTGAAAATCCATGCAAGCATGGGGAGAACATACAAACTCCACAAACTCCTTGCCAAACATGGGTCTCGAACCTAGGACCTTCTTTCTGTGAAGGAGGATTTGCTAACCTCTATCCCACCGTGCTGGTCCACATCCAAACAGTTCATTGTAATTTAATACATTGTTTTCACATCATTTTATGTCTGTTCCTCCACTTAATGGTACTAAATGGTGCATTTATTTTACATTTTTGTAAAATGTTTGGATATACATGGAAAGGTGGATGAAGTCACATGAAATGGTTTTGTTGGTATGGTAGACATTGTCTCCCAAGTTGCACTAGTGTCATATAATCTGGGACAAAAGCTAAAATTTAAAATATGTTAAAATATGTTTGTATATTGATGAAAATCCTGTTTAACTGCAGTATAAAGAATATATTTGAAATAGTGAATACATCTGAATACAAATGTGTTTCACTTAACTCAGTTATTAAAGATAAAATTATAATATATAAAGTCTGATAGGAGTTTCCCAGTTACTACCTGTATGAGAGGTAGATTTTCTGGGGATAACATACATTACTTGTGCACACTACTGCACTCAAATTTTCCATTTAATCATCAGTAAATCTGCAAGTAAATCTGTTGCAAGCCAGGACACACTGGGCAGGCTATGTCAAGCCTCACTTTCTCTTTTATCAGGATTTTTGTGAAAAAACGCAAACTTAAAATCATTTGTTTATAGTCTCTGCTTTGTTTGTGTACTGAACTCACCCGTGAGGGCGATTTCAATCTGCTCCATAGCAACAGCGCACACTAGAGTCACACAATTCAATAGTCACAGAATTCTGTGTAAAACCCTGTGATTTTCATTGGTATCACCTGTCTATCGATGTAGCCCGCGGCACTGTACATTATTTTCCCTCTGCCTGAAGCAGTGACTACATCTGGTCTTATAAAAAAAAAAATTTTTTAAATACATTTCTGTTTCTTAGTGATTTTATTTTTTGATATAGTGAAAAGAAAAAGAAAATCATAGCATTTTTTTATTTCACATATTCCCTTCAACCTTCAAAAAGAAAAAAAATCCCTTTGTGTTTTTATTTTTAATACCGGTGTTCTGGCTTAAAGCTCCAGTCTTACATAAAATATTTAGTCATATTTTTGTTGCTAATAGTTCATGGTGACTAAATAAATCAAACCTTTCAGTTCCAACATTTATCACAGCTGTGTGTTCTGTGA
>JBCNYH010222217.1:0-15160 GCA_039654325.1 Tandanus tandanus | reverse complement strand
CGTAATATTACGACTTTATTCTCGAAGTCTGTCAAAAAACATTTTTCTTAATGTGGCCCTAATACTCCGTCGTACAATACAACAGACAAAACTAGATTCAATATAAGCATGAACTAGTTTTCTCAGTCATATAAATAAAATTTTACTTCTTTGTGATGCAATGTTTTTGAAACCAAAAAAAAACCTTGTCTTAGTAATGTTATGTACATGAGCTTCAAATGAAAAACTGAAGTCAATGCTCACACAAGTAATTTACTTCTGAACATGATATAACTGAAAAAACATTCTGAGCTACTCACTATATGTATAAATCCTAGTTGACTGTATCCCTAGAACAGGGAAACCTCTTGGGAAAGAAACCCCAAATGGACACTAAGAATTTTTTGTGGCCCAAAACCTTAATCAACATATGTGACCCATCACAGCGAAGTGGCTATTAAATTTTTAAATACTTTGTTGAACTTTAAACACAATTTTCTCAATAGTTGCATGAAAGGCTGAAAATCCCTGGTAAGTGTTGGTTATGTGCTCCAAAACAAGCAACATATGTTAGAAAATTTGGTGTCATTTTAAATTTTCGATATCAGCTAGAAAATGGTACCAATACCTCAAAATTAATAATTTCCCACATAATACCCACTTTGCTGTTTTTGGTCACATATAGCTTTTTTTTCCCCTACAGAAAATTAAAGGAAAACCTTCCATACTCTTCTGTTACACTGAAAATATGCAGATTTTTATCATCAGGTGGCTTTTACTTACAGTTTTGGAGTTGAAATCTGCTAAAATTTGTTCGAGAGTTTGCACTGGACTGTTTGAAAATGCTGCCATTTGTCTGTTTCACTCTCACGAGTGTGTAAAATCAGGAGAACAAGACGTGGATACGTCAGTTTCAATCAGGCAAGATAATGGGCAAACATAATGGTATGCCATTTTTAAACTTTCAAATCAGATCAGAAACTAGTGAAATTCTGAATAAAATAAAACTATGCACATTTGCACATAATACTACATTGCTTGTACATTACATTAAATAACCATTATTCATTTTACTTCAGCAAACCATAATGTGACTTAGTATTCTGTGTGACTCCCGCAAGGCTGTATGCATGTCTGGGCATGCTCCTGACAAGTCAACAGATGGTATACTGGTAGACTTCCTTCCAGACCTAGATCAAGGCATCAGTGAGCTCCTGAAAAGTCTATGGTGGTATGTGGCAGTGTTGGATGCCTAATACATAAGGTCCCTTGTATGCTCAATTGGATTTGGACATTAAAGACAGCCAATCGATGACATCAATGAATTTGTCACACAGGAACTCACTACATACAGGCCACATGAGGTCAGACACTGTTCTGTACCAGAAGGAACCCAGGACTGACTGCAATCTGACAATAACTTTAAAAATTTCATCGTGGCAACTAACAATAGTCAGGATACTGTGGCTATGACATGGAAGTCTGTGCAACTATACAAGGATGTGGCTCCCCACACTATTACTAACCCACTGCCAAATTGGTCATGCTGGATAATGTTACAGGCAGCATAATGTTTTTCCATGCCATCTTCAGACTCTTCCATGTCTGTCACATGTACTCACTGTGGGCCTGCTTTTATCTGTGAAGATGAAAGGGTGCCAATGGCAGACCTGCCAATTCTTGTGTTTTCTGGCAAATGTGAATCAAGCCCTCATGCCACCCTCATGAAGTCTGTTTCTGACAGTTTGGTCATGAATTTAATGGATATGTCCTTTTGTAGGGCTATGGCAGTGCTCTTCTTGTTTCTTCTCACAAAGGAGAAGATACCTGTCCTGCTGCTGGATTGATGACTTTCTATGGCCCTGTCCATTTCTCCTTGTGTAACAGCCCATCTCCTCCATGGGACTGTGCTGGGAGACATAGCAAACTTTCTTTTGACTGCACACATTAATGTGCCATTCTGGAGGAGTTGAACTACCTGTGCATCCTGATTAAGCTGCAGGTACTGCCTCATGCTACTGGTAGTAACAAGGACACTAGTAGAACACAAAAAGAAATGAATCAGCCAGGAAGGATAAGAAGAGAGCTATTGTCTGTGCTTACCACATGGACAACCATTCCTTTTTTGGAGTTTGTCTTGATTTTACCTTTCCATTGCACTTATTGTCAGTTTCATTTGCACCAATCCAGGTAAAACTGATTCAGAATAATTTGTGATTCCTAAAGGAACAGACTAATATCCCTGAATTTTACCTGACTTGATGTTATGCTATGATGAGTAAGTGTTCCCTTATTTTTTTGAGCAGGTATACTTTGGGGCCTTTGGTTGAATAGTTATTGCAGTGATTGCTATAATAATGTAATTAGTATGATTATATGTAACTCTGGCAACAATCCTCATCCATTCATTCATTCATCTCAGCCGAGTCTGGGCAAGGGCAGAGTACACCCTGGACAGCTCACTGACTCCCATTCCTCTAACTACCTGCACTACATAAGGAATCTGATGCCTCGTTGCTAGTTTCTGTCAATTTGTGTCTGTGCTCCTCGTTCATGTGTCTTGTTTGGGTTTTCTCAGTTGAGCTCGTCAAGCACCCTGAGTAAGCCAACAAGGCAGTCTCCACATTAGAGCTCACTTCAGAGGCCGACAAGTCAATCTGTCCTTCACAGCTCATCCCAGAGGTTGACAGGTTTTCTTAGTTGGACTTTATTTAATTCTGTATATTTGCTTTCTATATACCCTTATCAAGAAATCCCTATTTCATAATTGTTCACATCCCTTAAAATTATAATGAGCACAGAGTAAACTGAAGCAGTTTCCAACATTTATGATTTAAATGGAATGTAAAGGAAGTCCACGCTGTAATATATGTCTTCCTGATCAACTTGGGTACAAATATGACTTAATACAGAAGCTAAATTCCCATAGTCATCAATTAATTTATCTTAACAAGATAAATGTGAGAGAAATAAAAGAGCAGTCTAATGATTAACTTGAATATTGTTATTACTTCCATTCCACGCTGTTACAAGGCTGCTCAGTCTACCTGGTATGGGAAATATCATGTCCTAGCTCTATAAATTAAACATGGGGAAGTGACCATCCGATATAGAAAACTTAATCTAAACTATCTTTTAAAATAACAGAATTCAGCATACAGATGACAGATAAAACAGGAACCTGACCAATAGGAAATATAAGACCCACTAGGACAAGATGACATTTAATGTCATCTTATGGTAAGAGCACCATATTTGGAAGAAAAAAAAACATTTTTTTCTGGAAAGCGTTTCCTTCTGGCTGTAAAATAATCATGGCAGAGGGAAAAACTAAAAGGAGGGGTCTTAATGGACCATTTAGTATCTAGAAAATAGTCAGGGGAGAAAAGTGGAGTTTTGGAAAAAACAATAAGATTCAGGATATGGTAGACCAATCAGAGTAAAATGGGCAGGTTTTAAACCAGTGCAGGGCTTGTTGAAGATGTCCGATCTTAAAACAGTTTTCCTTTGTGTGAGTGGTTGTATGATATTTTTTTCTGAAGGCTTACATAAACACCTTAAGGTGAATTTGGATTTTTCATCATGCATTAAAGGTTTTGTGCCACAACAGAATACACAAGCCAAATAAGCAAGAAATCTGTTGACCTTCATCTGTCTGGGAATAGTTATGGAAATATATAATATAGTTTTAAAAGCATGTTGCTAATTTCCTCATGGGTTGGGGGTTGCATACGAAGGTCGAGAAAGAAGTTGACATTGAGAGAAAGAACTTGACATGATCAGTGGAAGGTATTGCTGGTATTGGACCAGGGGTGGGATTAAGAAGCTCTTCAAAGTGCTCCTTCCATCTGCTGAGTTTCTCTGATTGTGTTATATGTAAGTTTCCATTCTTATCACGAACTGCGAAGGAGGTGCACTTTTTTTTGTTCCTACCAGAAAGAACACTGATATTTTCCATACTTTACGTTGGTTGCCTGTGCTAGCTGCTTCTTGAGGTTTGAATGCTGTGTGGGATGTCAAGTCTCATGATCCTTCTTCTGGCTTCTCTTGACCTGCTTATTAACTTTAAAGTATAGTCTGTGACTTATTGCAGATGGCATGAGTCATGAGTATGTAAAGCATTCTTGACATTACCCCAGTCTTCATCTAAAATGGTACAGACAGAAGAACCTCTATAGTTGCGACATAAAGATTGTTATTGCTGTTTTCTCACCTGAACGGAGAAGGGCAGAGGGAGCTGCTTTTTTTTTCTCTGACTTGAGAGGATAAGTTACACTCTACTCCTGACAAGATTGTGGGTAGAGTTATTGTCAGCTCCATGGCAGCTTTTGACATCTACTTCAGTGTCTAAGATGGCAGCACGCACGGATGCAGCGGCTCCAAGCTCCCAACTTCTGTGCACTGTTTTGTGTTTTTTCTCATGGTTTATTGTGTTCTGTCACGCACACATAACCTACAGTTGGCAGGAATTGATAGACATTGTACTTCAGTTAAATACTGAAATAACAAGCACCTTTACATGATGTTTACAATACATTTACACTATTCCGCTGAAGGTGGACTGTTGTCGAGTCCTACAGACAGGTGGTGCAGGGAGAGGAAAGAGAATGGGACAGCTAGCTCAGCTACGGAAGCAACAGCACAAACCTCTGCCACCATCAATTTTCCTTACAAACACCAGACACCAGATTGGACAAGCTACAATCACATATTGCCTACAACTGCCTCGTCCGTGAGTGTTGTTTGCTGCGTTTGAACTAGCAGGCCAGACCATTCACCGCCACAATTGCAACAAAGCCTCTGGTAAGAGTAGAGGAGGGGGACTTTGTGTTTATGTGCTTCAAGATTGGTGCCTAAATAGTAGAATAATGGATAGCTACTGCTATAAGGACCTAGATGCCATGTCTGTTCAGTGCAGACCGTTCCAACTCCCTCACGAGTTCACGGTGGTCATTGTTACTGCTGTTTACATTCTGCCAGAGGCTTAAGTTAGCACAGCACTGAGCCATCTTCGACACATGATACACAAATAACAGAGGACCCATCCCGACGGCGTCCACATCATCACCGGGGATTTTGACCAAGCACATTTAAAGACTGTATTCCCTAAGTTCCACCATCATGTCAAGTGTCCTACCAGAGGAGAAAAGACACTCGATCATGTTTTTGTCCAATAATAAGTATGCTTACAGTGCGGCACCCCTCCCCTACATAGGACAAACCATCTCTCTCTGCTCTTCATCCTGGTCTACCATAAGGGAACAAACAAAACCAAGCACACAAACTATCAAAACCTAGCCTGAAAATGCTATCCTTCAGCTACAGGACTGCATTGCCTGCACAGAATGGAACATCTTCAAACACCAGGACCTTGAGACACACACAGACTGTCCTCTTTTACATCAAGTGCTGTGTAGATAAGGTGACTGTCAACAAATGCATCTGAGTCTTTCCAAATAGGAAATCCTGGATGACAAGTGAGGTCCAGGCCCTGATCAGAGAGCATAACTCATCCTTCAGGACAAGGAACAGCTCAATGTTCTGCACTGGCAATCTGAGGAGAGGAATTTGACAGGCAAAGGAGGCCTATAGAAATAAGATGGAGGGCTATCTGATGAAAAACAACCCACAACAGATGCATAGGAGGCTAAATAAGACTCAGAGGCAGAGGAGCTAAATAACTTCAAAACCCATCTACAGCAACCCCCTGTAGAGCATGAGGTGATGAAAAACCTGAGAGCAGTGAACCCTAGGAAAACCGCTGGACCTGAGAGCATCCTGGGGACAGTAGTCAAAGCATGTGCATATCAGCTGGCAGGGATCCTCTCCAAGTTGTTCAACTTGTGTTTGACCCATGCTATTGTACCAACATGTATGAAGGCCTCCACCATCATCCCCATTTCCACATTTCCTGCCATAGCTTAAATGATTACAGACCCATAGCTCTCACATCTGTAATCATGAAGTGTTTAGAGCGACTGGTCTCCCAGCACATCAGGGACTACCGTCCTCCTTTTTTTCAACTCCCACCAGTTCGCTTACAGAGCAAACCGATCCATGGAGGAAACCGTCGCTCTAACACTCTACAGAGCGCTGAGCCATTTGGAGCACATGAGGATGCTCTTCATGGATTACAGCTCAGCATTCGACACAATCATCTCGGACATTTTAATCACCAAACTGCTCCAATTACAGATCCCCCTCCCGACCTGCATCTGAATTAAACATTTTCTCACTCACCACCCAAAATCTGTTAAGACTCGGACCCCACCTCTTCTCCACACTCACATTCAGAACTGGCTCCCCTCAGGGCTGCGTGTTGAGCCCCCTGCTGTATACCCTGTACACCCAATCAACATCATCATCAAGTATGCGGATAATACAACCATGGTTGGGCTCATCTCAGGTGGGGATGAGACGGCATACAGGGCTAAGGTAGGGTGTAACCCAGTAGAGAAAACGACTTCTTTTCTTTTGCTTTTATGGGTATTA
Source organism: Tandanus tandanus (assembly GCA_039654325.1). Lineage (NCBI taxonomy): Eukaryota > Metazoa > Chordata > Actinopteri > Siluriformes > Plotosidae > Tandanus > Tandanus tandanus. Next base: position 8,689 of record JBCNYH010222217.1, on the reverse strand, counting down.
TACAATTGTACACTTTTATTTTCAAAAAAGAAATGTAATCCTATCTCCCTCGCTTTGTTTCCTGTTTTTGTGGTCACATTGTGTGGTGGTGACCTTCTGATTGGTTGAGAGTGATGTTAGTCCTGCCTTCCAAGCGGTGGACGGAATCATGCACTAGTTTAGCGGTCTTTTTTGCACTCTGAGAATGAACGAGACAGGCTGTAGACGGTCCGAGCCAAACTTTATGGGTCGTATTGTGAACGTGAACACGGGCTAGAGAAGCTGTGTGGATGTGTTTCTTGCTGTGCTCGTGCTGAAACCTCATCTTGGCTAGTTAATTTTTGATGGTTAGGTTACTCTAAAAAATCAGCCAACACTCATGCACGATCATGGAGCCAGTTAAATCAAGCTCAAGCAATGCCCACTATGTCTGTAAATGATTTAAATCCTCCAGAAGTGCAACGTGTGGTCGTTGAGCGCATTGTAAAGAGAGAAGAAAAATTTGGTCTACCGTTTCCACAAAAACTCCAAGCTTTTTCTGGCAAAGACCCCCGACCAACTTATGAACCAGACTACGATACTTGGCGGTCCAGTGTGGAACTAATCATGACTGATCCTTCCATGTCCAAACTGCAACAATCACAGAAGATCATTGAGTCTCTCTTACCTCCAGCAGCTGATGTCGTTAAGCACTTGAGTACCAGCAGCTTACCTTCGGAATACCTTCAGCTTTTAGATCCTGCTTATGGGACAGTTTGTTGACACTTTCCAAAACACAGGTGAGAAATCGTCATCATACTTGCAGCACCTTCAAGTAGCTTTAACTCACACTGTCAAACGTGGTGGTGCACTAAACAGTGATTTTGACAGACTTCTTGTCACAGTTTTGTCGAGGTTGTTGGGATGATTCTCTTTTCTCCAGTTGAAACAAAACCGAACAAATCCCCCAACCTTTCCTGATCTGCTTCTTTTGTTATGCACTGAAGAGGACCAAATTGCTGCCAAAAACACACGCATGAGACAACACTTGGGCAGCACAAAGCAAAAAGCGACTTCACATCTGCAAACTGTGAAATGCGGCTCAAGTGAAAATGAAGACGATACCACCTTAAGCTCGATTAAAGAACTCTCAAAACAAGTTGCAGAACTACAAAGTCAACTAGTAAAACTAACTGCAAAACCAAGAGTTCTGAATGCAAAAAATACACCCAGTACAAAGCCAAAAGAGAAAGGAAAACCAGATAAAGTGACCGCAGAACAAATAGTCAAAACTCAAAGTACCCCACCTGAAGCGTGGTACTGTTTTCAATGTGGAGAGAATGGCCACATCAAGCCGAATTGTGAAAATGAACCAAATCCAGCTTTAGTGTCGGAAAAGTGCAAACTGTTCAAAGAAAAACAAAAGAAATGGGAGGCTGAGAACCCCTCCACTGCTAAGCAGTTAAACTAAAGTCAGTCTCTATTGCGGGGCAAATAGGGACTGTAGCCAGTCAAACATGTCCCACTAGGAACAAGCAACGAGCTAACCTTAAGCAGTCTGTCGCTAAGCCTCAGAGCTATAAACTCCCAAAAGGGTTAGTTGGCTCTAAATGCACAGCTGTAGTTAGCATTTCTGGAATTAACGTGAACTGTCTTCTTGACTCCGGGTCACAAGTGACTACTGTCACTGAGTCATTCTACCAACAGAACTTTCCAGAACAAGAACTTAACCCACTCTATGACCTTTTAGAATTAGAGGGTGCAGTAGGTCAGCCTGTTCCCTATTTAGGTTATATAGAGATGTGTGTTACCTTTCCAAAAGACTTTTTAGATGCTGAGACTGACATACCAACCTTAGCTCTTGTTGTTCCAGACACTCATTCAAACACTCAGACACCCGTGTTAGTGGGAACAAACATGTTTGAAGATCTGTATAAAAAATACTTAGACATCAAGACTCCTGAGTTCTTACCTAGCCCTTATGGGTTTAGAGCACTTGAGCTAACTCCTGAGCTAAGACATACGTGGAACAAAGATGGGAACATTGGGTTGGTTACATTGGCAGGCAAGACCCCAGCTATCATCACAGTGGGCCAAACCGTAGTTTTAGAGGGTTCTGCTAATATTCTCTCTATATCCACGGACACCTTTGCCTTAGTTGAACATCCCTCTCAGTCTTCCTTACCAGGTGGCCTTTGTGTTAAAACATGCTTGATAACACTCCCTTCCCGATCTCCACACAAGGTGCCTGTAATGATTTCAAACGAAACTGAACAAGATGTCACAATTCCTTCTACTTGTGTCATCGCAGAGCTGGGAGTTTTTCATTGTATCCTGTCCCAACACACTGTAACCAGTGCGACAGAGTCTACCTCAAACAAGGCGACGCTGAGTTTCGATTTTCGTGACTCACCGGTTCCACAGGAGTGGAAAGAGAGAATAACCAAGCAACTCAATGACCTTCCAGAAATGTCCGCTTCCCATGATCTTGACTTTGGGTGTACGAGCAAAGTGAAACATTCCATCAAACTTCACGATGCGACTCCCTTTAAGCACCGTGCGCGCCCTATACACCCTCAAGACATTGAGGCCATGCGGAAACACCTTCAAGAGCTGCTCGCGGCAGGTGTGATAAGAGAGTCCCAGTCACCCTACTCATCACCTATCGTTGTAGTGAGAAAGCAAAACAATGATGTGCGTCTATGTATAGACTTTCGCAAACTCAATTTGCAAACAAGAAAAGACTCTTATGCTCTTCCCAATCTAGAAGAGTCGTTCTCGGCCCTCTCAGGATCCAAGTGGTTTACAGTCCTCGATCTTAAATCTGGGTATTACCAGATTGAGGTGGAGGAAGAAGACAAAGAAAAGACCGCATTTGTAACACCACTTGGGTTCTGGGAGTTCAACCGCATGCCGCAGGGCATAACCAACGCGCCAAAGCACCTTCCAGCGGCTGATGGAGCGTTGTGTTGGCGATATGAACCTACAGGAGGTGTTAGTCTTTCTAGATGACCTCATAATCTTTTCGGACTGTTTGGAAGAACACGAACGACGGCTCATGTGAGTACTCCACCGTCTTAAGGAGTATGAGCTAAAATTATCGCCGGAAAAATGTACATTTTTCCAAACAACAGTCCGGTATCTCGGTCATGTGATCTCCGAGAAGGGTGTCGAGACAGATCCTGAAAAGATCCAGGCCCTTAAGACCTGGCCACAGCCCAAGAATCTCAAGGAACTGAGATCCTTTTTAGGGTTCTCAGGGTACTACAGACGCTTCATAAAGGGATATTCTTCTATTGTACGGCCACTCAATGATCTCACTCGTGGTTACCCACCACTCCACAAAAAGTCAAAATCCAAAGAAACCGACCAGACCAACTTTGATCCCAAACTGCCTTTTGAGAGCCGATGGACCACAGACTGTCAAAAAGCTTTTGACTCCATCATCAAAAAGCTAACATCAGCCTCTATCCTAGGTTTTGCAGACCCGAGACTGCCTTACGTACTTCATACCGATGCCAGTACCACCGGCTTAGGTGCAGCACTATACCAGGAGCAGGAGGGTCAGCTCAGGGCCATAGCTTTTGCCAGTCATGGGTTATCGAGAAGTGAAGCACATTACCCCACCCACAAATTAGAGTTTTTAGCACTCAAGTGGTAAGTGAGTGAAAAGTTTCATGATTATTTGTATGGTGGGCAGTTCACGGTAGTTACTGATAGTAACCCACTCTCATACATATTGACCTCTGCTAAATTAGATGCCACAGGTTACAGGTGGCTTGCAGCTTTGTTTAACTACGACTTTAAGTTACAGTATAGAGCGGGCAAGCAAAACCTAGACGCTGATGGGTTGTCTAGACGTCCCTATGGTGAACTTGTGGATGATGTCCAGTCCAGGAAAGAGCAGGAGCAAGTGAGCCGGTTTGTAGGGAGTCACTTAGCTGACGCTGACACCACAGAGCTTGTAGATAGTGACATTGTCCAAGCAATCTGTCAATCCCACGTAGTGAAAATCAGAGATGCGAGTCAGGATAGTGGCCTAACACTTCTAGAGTCGCTTACTGTCTCGACTGACGCGATCCCAGACATCTATGTTTCAGGGGAACACAATGGATTACCAACCATTCCTGCTTTGTCCTGATCAGAGCTGAGAGACAAACAAAGAGATGACTCAACAATCCGACCAGTTATTGAACAACTTGAAAATGGTCAAACACCTCCACCAACTGCTAGAAAAGAACTTCCAGATCTCCCTCTTTTGCTAAGGGAACTTAATCGTTTGGAGATTCACAATGAAGTGTTGTACAGAAAAAGACAGGATGGAGATCAAGTGACCCACCAGCTCGTTCTCCCAGAGGAGCTCAGAGCTCCCGTGCTCCAAAGTTTGCACAACGATATGGGCCATTTAGGTATCGACAGAACCCTTGATCTGGTCAGAACACGGTTCTACTGGCCACGGATGGCAACAGACGTTGAGCGAAAAGTAAAAACTTGTAATCATTGCATACACAGAAAGACCCCTCCTGAGAAAGCAGCTAGCCTTGTCAACATAACCACTACCCGAGCTTTAGAGCTAGTGTGTATGGACTCTCTCAGTTTGGAACCAGACAGCAGTAACACTAGCAACATTCTAGTAATGACCGATCATTTTACTAAATTTGCTCTGGTGTTGCCCACTCCTAATCAAAAGTCAAAAACGGTCACCAGGTGCCTGTGGGACCAGTTTATCATCCACTACGGCATACCTGAGCGCCTGCATAGTGATCAGGGTCCCGAGTTTGAAGCAAAACTAATAAAAGACCTCTGTGAAATCTCGGGCATAAAGAAGATAAGGACCACCCCATACCATCCTCGGGGTAATCCCACGGAAAGATTTAACAGAACACTACTTATCATGTTAGGAACGTTGGGAGGCAGACATCCACATAGTAGTCAAACGTGCAGGTGACTTGCCCGTTTATACTGTTATACCTGAGTTGAAGCAAGGTCTCTCACAAACTTTACATAGAGACTTTTTGCTTCCCTGCAGTTTCCTCCCTGTTGCCCCAGCAGACATAGCAGAATCAGTGCCGATTCACCGTCCTAAGACACGTCAAACTGCTGCTACAGAAAGCAATGATCATGAAGAGTTAACCGATCTTGACAATGAACCTTTGATTCAATGGGTTGAGAAATCCCCATCTGAAGAAGTTGCCAGATTTATTATTGTACATGAATATGGAAAACCTCAACAAGCGTACATGACAAGACCACTTGATTGTGACTTACCTGAAACTAAAGCCAATGCAGAACCTGATATGGAGAAAAATGTGAGTGAAGATGAGCATTCTGAAACTGACCACCTTGTGGAAAACATACTGGGTGGAAACAATACCGAAATTGATGAACCTGTGGAAAATGAAATAGTAACTATTCAAGAAGGACCTCCTGAGGATTCAGTTGAGGAACAGGGGAACCAATCAGTTGACTTAACTGATGAGACAGACAGTAATGATCCCATTATAACCCAACCTGTGAGACGATCAGAGAGAATCAGGCAATCTCCTAAAAGACTTGAGTATCCTGATTTAGGGAACCCACTAGTGACTGTTGTTAAGTCGCTGTTTCAGGGTTTGAGTACAGCCTTCTCAGAGTCCCTTAACATTAAAAATGAACATTATTGGTCTCACATGCAACGACACGTGCATGATATTTAACGGGGGAGGGTGTAACCCAGTAGAGAAAACGACTTTTCTTTTCCTTTTATAGGTATTATACAATTATACACTTTTATTTTGAAAAAATAAATGTAATCCTATCTCCCTCGCTTTGTTTCCTGTTTGTGTTGTCATGTTGTGTGGTAGTGACCTTCTGATTGTTTGAGAGTGATGTTAGTCCCGCCTTCAAAGCGGTGGATGGAATCACGCACTAGTTTAGCGGTCTTTTTGCACTCTGAGAATAAACGAGACTGGCTGTAGACGGTCTGAGCCAAACTTTATGGGTCGTATTGGTGAGGTTTCTGCAAAATAAGTCTTGTAAGCAAATGTTTGCATTGTCCAAATGCTAATTTGAGATGTTTGCTGTGCTAAGTGAACGGGAACACGGGCTAGAGAAGCTGTGTGGATGTGTCTCTTGCTGTGCTCGTGCTGAAACCTCATCTTGGTGAGTTGGAACCATGTGTGTGCTAGAGAAGCCATGCCAGTGCCATGTTGAGATTAGCATTATGCTAATGCTAATCGTGAGTGACTGTTTATCGTGTAAAAGTACTGGAAATGCTATTTCTAGTTGAGGTGCAGTTTTGTCAAGTGGGATTTGAGATATCAAATAGGGCTTATTATTATCCCTTGATTTGGAAGGAAAATGTTATTGTTTTATTCCATGTTATGCTTTAACAAAGCTAAAAGATCAATAATTTAATTGATTAATTAATTTAGAAAGGATAAAAGGAGAAATTCAATTATTTGTGTTACATGAGGAAAAAAAGTTATTGTAACATGAAATGAAAAAGAGATAAGAGCTAAACTATAGCTGTGTGAGAGAAGATATGTTTAGCTGTATACAATAATACCATTGTTGTTGTGCAGGCTAGTTAATTTTTGATGGTTAAGAAAACTTCGAATCGGATTCCTGGATACCTGATGTTCTCCGGATAGAGATGGCGAGCCTGTGCCTAGACTGAGTTGAACTCTCGTCTGAAGATCCTCATTTCAAGGGTTAACCAGCAAAGTGGTAACAACTCAAACCAACATGAACAAAAGGAACTGAACTAAAATGAAAGGTTGACTTGACTAACGACTAAAAAGGACAAACATTGAGCTCAAGGACTGGGGTTTTGTTAGTTGCTGGTTTATCATTATTGTTATTATTATTGTGGTATTATTGTTAAATTTGTAAATATTTACTTCATTTTTCTGTTGTTCCTCCAAATAACAATCATTATTTTTGCTAATCTTTTGTTTCCAGCCATTTCATTCAGCACTCACTTTAGTTTTCATTGAACTCCTGCTGAACCTAGCGATTGGCCTATATGGTTGCTTAATCATAACCTACCTAAAGTTAGTCAGGGGTTACAATTAACTGGAAGGTTATTCCATAACTGTGGGGCTTTGTAAGAGAAAGCTCTGCCCCTGCAGTAGTCTTCATTATTCGAGGTATCACTAAGCAGCATTACTATAGTGCTTGTTACTGTAACATGTTACTATAGTGTGCGTTACTATAGGTGGACTTCAATACGTTCATGTGACCAGGCGTTGCCCCTGGTTACAACAGCACGTTCCCATACTGGAGGCCACACAAACAGTTTACCACGCCAAAGGATTCAGGCTGACGCAATAGCCCTCTAATTATTTTCATAGTCTTCCCCTCGCACAGCAGAGATACCTTCAAAAATTAGCTTTGTGTTACGAAATTGACCCTTAAAAACATGCATCACAAACGAGTGCAGACGGAACACCGGGCAGTCTGAAATGTTTGTGAAAAAAATATTACTACATAAAACCGCTGCACACTATGTGCCGTTAGAAAAGAAGCACATTCTAACAGTTGGAACTTCACTCAGCATAGTCTTGACTTGTTGTTTTTACCCAGCCGAACTAGCTAAAAACACACACTTTCTCTCAGTCTGTGCTTTGCTTTCAATGTAATGCTTTCTAATAAGTAGCTTTCTCATTATTATGAACAAAACAAGACAAAATATTAGCTTTAAATGTGAACTCACCGGTTGTAATAAAATGGTCACTGCAAATGCAGATCTTTACATCCAACTCTGCTCTGGAGATGTTGCTGAACCATTTAGCTCTCTTTTTTCTGGAAAGTTCTTCAGCATGCTCGCCCTGGCTTTTAATAATCGCCAGGACACGGAAAAGACACTTGTCTCTTTCCAACCGGGTGGTTGGAACAGCCGATTCAAGCATCGATACGTGGGAGGATAGTTGATACACCCCATCTCACAGCTCTCAGAATAGAACAATGAAGAACAATTCACCATGTATCGTTCACTGAATAAATTGCTTAGTTTCTGTAAGTAGTTCAAGCATGCGAGTTGCAGAAGAGAGTGATTCTGACACCTCAGAGTGAAAACAGCAAAGAAAGGTTTGTGTCTACATTGTGATAATACTATAAAGATTTCCCGGAAGGTTTCTTTTCTTGAATTATGCTTATAGAAATTTAGTTTTTAGCCTGTGCCTATTTAATAGACTGGGGCAGAGTCAAAAGCAGTTTCATTGTGTTTTTCAAAATGGTGGGGTGCGGGCTAGTTGATACAATGATGGTTGGGTTTGTTGATACGTGTATGAACTAACCTTTCCGATCTATTTTGCTTCTGTAAAAATCCAATCCGATCTATTTTGCTTCTGTACGTTTTTTGTAGGCCTTAATTCCTCTTTAAAAATAATTTAGTTGTATCTAAAATTGACCTAGCGTTTAAAATGTCATGGGATTTAACAGTTTAGATGAAAGACAATATCATTTTGTATTATTTGAAAATAAAATTTGATGCTATATTAATTTAATAAAACATGGTATTAGTCCCTATATCACACATAGCAAGAATATAATTTTCACTATATAAATTATAGTTAAAGGTAAATACTAAGTGTTTGTTCAAGTTTTTTTTATGAAACAGAGTGTTTCATGCTAAACATAACTTCAGTTTCTGTTGTAAACTTGATTTGTAGAACTGAATCAGCACACCTACTTCTCTTTTGCAGAAAATGCCTCAATTTTACAAAAGAAAAACAAACAGGGCTACCAG
>JBCNYH010222180.1:0-15164 GCA_039654325.1 Tandanus tandanus | reverse complement strand
TGATGAAAATTGGAGACCTCTCTCATCTTTTAAGTGGGAGAACTTGCACAATTGGTGGCTGACTAAATACTTTTTTGTCCCACTGTATGCTTGTGTTAATCAAGCTGGTTAATCCACTGGCTACTCTAAAAGTGCTATTGCGCCAGCATGCTTTCAACAGGATCCTGTTTGAAAGACTTGGGATGGATCTCCTCAGGTCAGTAGACAATTGATTGCAGAACAAGGGTTTTTGTTTTAGGAAATTTACACTGGGAGACAAAGTACTTGTTTTACTTTCTGCCCACGTTGAGCTCTAAATTGCTTGTAAAGTGGTCAGGGCCTTTTGAAGTTACATGGCAAGTGGGGGACATTGACTATGAGGTTAAACACACCGATAAAGGTGGTTCAGGAGAGCACGAAGAGACAATGGTTCAGGAGAGCACGAAGCTGGGACTGGAGGTTACCTAAAATACAACCAAATTCAGCCTGGTCCCCTGTGCAGACCACTTCTCACATTCCAAGAAGGCACGTGTTGCACAATTGCAGGAGGAATTTGCAAATGTGTTCCCGCCTCTACTGGGTCACATAACCCTCAAAGAACACAAGATGGAGATGCCAGTGGCATCTACATCTAAAAGCTGTTATGAAACCCATCAAATGCACACGGCTCAAGGCAAACCTGAAAAAGTGTGCAATTGGGCAGGTGGGTATACAGTATTTCACAGTATATGGGCTTCCACTTGGGTCATGGGCATGTGTGTCACTAAATTGATAAGATGGCAATGATTGCGGACTCCCCAATACCAAAAAGGGGGTAAGACAGTTTCACCGGTCTGCTAACTGATCTTACTAAAAAGGGGGCACCAGATCCAGTCCAGTGAATGGAGCTGTGTGAACAGACATTTAGCCAGATAAAAGCGGTTTTATGTGGAATCCCACTGTTGCATGCACCTTCTCTTTTCCTTTTGTCTTGCAGAAAGATGAGTCAGACAGAGGGCTGGGGAAACATTTATTCCAAGGCCATGAAGGGGGAGGAGCACCCCATGCTGTATATCAGTCTCATGTACAGCACAATCTTGCCACCAAGTGGGCAGTATTCACTCACTGATACTACCTACTGGGGTGCCCTTTCACTCTCTGTTCAGATCACGTCCCACAAGCACGCAGATTACTCCTTGGTATCTGGCTTTTAACTTCGAGGTGGTCCACTGGCAGAGGGCGCAGAAGGTCGTGGATGATTTACTTTGTCCAGCAAGTGGAGAGTCAGTTGCTGGTCAGATGGCTCCCCAGCCAGAGTCAGGCAGTGAGGGCATGCTCGAGCATCCTTTGTAGGTGGAGAGGTGGCATGTAAAGTGATTGACTGCACCTGTGGCTAATTAGTGGCCCTATTTATGTGTGTTCTGTGTGTGTTTCAGAGACAGAGAAAGAGTGAGCGAGAGAGAGAGAGAAAACAATGTGGACTGCTGCAACCCTGAAAAGGGCACATCATATAGTGAGTAAGCAAAGAAACAGAGTGAACTATCTGTGCGCTTCCAAGTCACTTGTGTCCCGTACCTAGGAATCTGCTACAGGTGGATTTCTCCCCCAAGTCTTTACCTCAACCGGAGTTCAAATATCTCATTCACACACGTATCTTGTTATAAGCAGGGGATGGACAGACAGATTGGTGCAACATCAGCAGTAATGAGGGCACTGCACTGGTCTGTTATAGTGGAGAGACTTGAGCCAATAGGCAAAATTTACCTTTTAGACTGGCAAGACTATGGGCCTGAGGAACAATCCTGGACCCCTGGCTCATCCCGGAGTTCCACTGGCAGCACCTTGACAAGCCAGTTCCTTGTTAACATCCCTACACACAGAGTCTTCACACTACGCTTCCCAGCATGCACCTCACTGAACTGTTTTCACACTCTCTGGCAATCACACACTCAAACCCTAATCATGCACCCAGTCCACAAGCACAACTTGCAAAGCGTTGCTCCTGTGTCTCTTTTACCAATGCATACCAAGCCTATGAATTAGTGTTTTGGATTTCTGTGTATGACTTGTTTTGCTATTTTATATCAGAAACTTTGCCTAGCCTTTGACAAAGTATTTCTGTGTATGATCCTCGAATGCCCCATGTTCTTCTTGTTTTCTCTGCTTCTGATGAACTACTGTTTGATTGACTGGCCTTTGTTTTTGTCACATTTTCTATATTAAAGTGTGTTTTTGGATTTGTCTGGTATTCATTAAAGCCCTGTTCATCTTCATACTGTGTCTGCTTCACTCTCTGCCACTCACTGACATGACAGTCCCTTAGGCATTGTAATGCAGTACATGTCTAAGTTCAATTAAAAATACTATGAAAGTTGTGTATCATAATAAATTATATTTATATAATCGTACCCAAGGAACTGGTCCTTTGTTTGGTGAAATGAATTGTCCATCACAGAGTAGAGCTCCCTGCAGAAAGTTTCAGCTTTGAACAGGCACTGCAGTGTTGCATTAACGTAGCAGTTCATTCCAAAATTATGCAACCTGTAACAAATCCAACTGTTAGACACAATACAGTGCCTTGCAAAAGTATTCAAGCCCCTTTGGCTTTTTACCTATTTTGTTACATTACAACCTGTAATTTAAATGTTTTTTAATCTGAATTTTATGTGATGGATACTGACCTTTACTGACCTCTACTGACCTTTAACTGTAAAATCCTTTAAATAGGTTTAGTTATAGTTATTGTTATTGTTCTTGTTACTTGATAGCTTATTCTTCACATTTTTGGACAGTCGTACTAAGCATTTCACTACATATTGTACTGTGTATAATTTGTATGTGAAAAATAGAATTTGAATTTGAATTTGGATCTGCACAAAATAGTCTAAGTTGGTGAAGTGAAATGAGAAAAATATATATAAAAAAGATTTTTAAAAAAATAAAAATCAGAAAATTGGCATGTGCATATGTATTCACCCCCTTTGCTATGAAGCCCCTCAAAAGTTCTGGTGCAAGCAATTAACTTTAGAAGTCACATAATTAGTGAAATGAAGTCCACCTGTGTGCAATCTAAATGTCACATGATCTGTCAGTATAAACACACCTTTTCTGAAAGTTGGTAGAATCTGCAACACCACTAAGCAAGAGGCATCACCCCTTAAAGACCAAGGAGCTCGCCAAACAAGTCAGGGATAAAGTTTGTTGGGTTATAAAAAAATATATACAAATCTTTGATGATCCCCCAAAGCCCCCTCAGATCCATCACCTTCAAATGGAAAGAACATGTTACCACAACAAACCTGCCAAGACAGAGCCACCCAACCAAAACTCACAGACCGGGCAAGGAGGGCATTAATCAGAGAGGCAGCACAGAGACCAAAGGTAACCCTGAAGGAGCTGCAGATTTACACAGCAGAGACTGGTGTATCTGTGGATGGGACCACAATAAGCCGTACACTCCATAGAGCTGTGCTTTATGGAAGAGTGGCCAGAAAAATGCCATTGCTTAGTGTTAAAAATAGGAAGGCACATTTTAAGTTTGCCAAAAGGCATGTGGGCGACTCTTCGAATGTGTGGAGGAAGGTGCCCTGGTCAGATGACACTAAATTGAACTTTTCGGCCACCAAGGAAAGTGCTATGTCTGGCACAAACCCAACACATCCCATCACCCCAAGAACACCATCCCCACAGTGAAACATGTTGGTAGCAGCATCATGCTGTGGGGATGTTTTTCTGCAGCAGGGACTGGGAAACTGATCCTAGTCGAAGGAAGGATGGATGTTGCTAAATACAGACATATTCTTGAGATTAACCTGTTTCAGTCTACCTGAGATTTGGGACTGGGGTGGAGGTTCACCTTCCAGCAGGACAATGACATGAAGCATACTAAAGCAACACTCGAGTGGTCATGGGGAAACATTTAAATGTGTTGGAATGGCCTAGTCAAAGCTCAGACCTCAATCCAATTGAGAATCTGTGGTCAGACTTGAAAATTGCTGTTCACAAGTGGAAACCATCCATCATGAAGGAGCTGGAGCAGTTTTGCCTTGAGGAATGGGCAGAAATTCCAGTGGCAAAATGTGGCAAGCTCATAGAGACTTATCCAAAGCGACTTGTAGCTGTAATTGCTGAAAAAGGTGGCTCTACAAAGTACTGCCTTTAGGGGGGTGAATAGTTATGAATGTGAAATTTTCTGTTATTTTGTCCTATTTGTTGTTCGCTTCACAATAAAAAAAAAATCACATCTTTAAAGTTGTAGGCATGTTCTGTAAATGAAATGATGCAAACCTTCAAACAATCAATTTTAATTCCAGTTTGTGAGGCAAAAAACATGAAAAATGCCAAGGGGGAGTGAATAATTTTGCAAGGCACTGTATGTTGGTGCTGAAGGGTCACAGATACTACATGTGAGCATAAGAGAAGTAAACTAAAATGAAATTTTTATTGTTTATTTTTATATTTTTAAAGCAAGAGAATGGTTATGTGGGCTCCATCACAATGGCCATGTACTCCATTATGGCATCTTTTGAAACTGTTTCAAAGTTTAAAAAGTGTTTTTTAATTTTAACCACGCCATCTCTGCCACACCCTTTTGCTTTTGCATAAAGCAATTTATCTCAGTTTAAATTGACCACCACTTTTTTCACTGGGTCTCAGGCGTAACTTGCTAAGACAAGATCTCCATGTAATGTTGTGTACTTTGGATAACTTCATTTTCACTGTCTAACCATAATTTCTCTACTGATAATATTTATGTCTGTGTCATTCATTCATTCATTCATTTTCTGAGCTGCTTAATCCTAATTCGGGTCACGGGGAGGCTGGCACCCATTTCAGCCAACTCTGGGCGAGGGCAGAGTACACCCTGGACATCTCGCCAGGCCATTGCAGGGCATATGGTTGTGACATACTAAATGTTGTATGAAATAAATAAAATGTTGTATGAAATAAATAAAAATGTTTTGTATTACAGTTCTGACCTATGTATGTTTTGCGTCTCTGTATTGCTTTCCTTTGAGTTACAACTTAGCTCTGTTTTTTAACTACAGGAGGGACCATAGTCTCATAACAGCACACTTTTGTTGGTTAATATATAGTATGTAGGGATTTATTTTGTGATATAAAGGGGAATTTAGCTATTTACAGTGTTTTAACACCAAATGGATGTTTTATTATTTTTTTTATAGCTTATTGATTAGCTCAAATAAAGGGAAACTAATTACAAAGATTTATATTTATTTAAACTTACATCGTCAAGCAAAATTGTTTAACTAGGCATGTAGTAATAATACTGCCAAAACTACTCTTTATGCACAGTTAAAAAGAGTTTTGTTGTAATTAAGGGTGGAAATGTTTATGGAGACATAATATCAAAGGCCAGCCATTTCTCTCACTGTCTATGGTGAGAGGCATGTAAAGAACCATTGCTGACTTTTGAAAAGAGTAGGCTGCATAGCCGTCAGCATGTTTCTGCCCTGTGATGGCCTGGCGAGCTGTCCAGGATATAGTCTGCCCTCGCCCAGAGTCAACTGAGATGGGCGCCAGCCTCCCCACGACCCTAATTTGGATTAAGCGGCTCAGAAAATTAATGAATGAATATCAGGCAAATGTTCTTGGATTATACCTGAGACCAGCAAGAGAGCATGATAATATTTTGCTTAAGATAGACTGAACAGAAAGGCACCATGGTTTATCAAATGTTAATAAGCTGTTACCATTTTTCTTGCCAAGGAGAAATCACTTGCTGTTTGGAGATGGTCTCTTCAGTATGTAGAGATGGTGTTGGTCCCTTTGCGGGTTTCAGCACTCTCTTGGCGTTTCATGGAGAGTTGCAGGTTCATGAGCTGGATATCCTTGTGGCAAGTGATTCGCTTTGCTAGCATGACCTGTCTCAATAACTGTTTCTCGAAAACTTCTCAAATCTCCCCGAAAAATCTCTCTTGCTCAAAGTGGGCTTGGAGCTCTGAGGAGAGCTGGGTATGCATAACCAAATTAGGGATCTGTCCAGTCAGGGTTTTGACCTTATCCTGTGTGTGGCCTGTGCAACCTGGGTCTTTAATAAGTACTAGATTATTATTATTATTTTTTAAATAAAACTTATGGATAAACACATATTGCTGCAAATTAAATAGCACATCATGATCGATAAGAGCATGAGCGTTACATTAATAGCACACATGACCTGATTATCTTTTATAAGTTTTAGTGACAAAAAAAGGTGGAAACATTTCAAAACTCCTAAAATTTTAATAGAGTAGTACATGTTAACCTTAAAACAAACACACACAGAGAAATAAAACATCCGTTTGTCATTGCAAAAAAATGTTTTCCACATTTATCCAGATAAAAGAGAACAAAGGAATCTTTTTCACCATGTGGTCACCACAGGGCCATGTACAGGGGAAGAGTTTGTGTGTGTGTGTGTGTGTGTGTGTGTGTGTGTGTGTGTGTGTGTGTGTGTGTGTGTGTGTGTGTGTGTGTGTACACTGTTGAATAATTAAGTTACTTCATTGTTCAAAAAGCTTTCCTGTACCAGGAGTACCAGGGGCTCCTGGTTCAACTTGGTCATAGTGAATGCAACATTCTATTGGATGCTATCTGGTGTCAAGTTTCAAATCGTATTAAGTGGGGGTTTTTGGGGCTTTATTTAAAAAGTTTCAGACATTCACCACATGGATTTATTCCCTCTCTTTAGCTTTCATGAGGGACTTTGTGTGAGATAGGAATGTTTAGTCAGGGAGAATGATTTGACATGATTTGGTGACTTTTTTTTTTTTTTTTTTTTTTTTTTGGCAGAATGGCTTAGTCCTTGGTGTCTTATTGTGTTCGTAGGAACAAGCATATAGAAACAGCAACTTTATTCCCTGAATAAGCCAGCATGACATGTAAAAAAATTTTACAGTCATGATATTGGAGAAATAAAGGAAATACATAAATTCATAAATACATTTATATGCATATGACCTGACCTGTTTCTGTAATAGTTAAAAGATCTCATTTTATTTCAAGAAATAAACATAAAAACCTCATTTTTGTGTGCTTTTTTATGCTTGTGTTTCCATCAAGTATATATTGAAACAATTATTTGCCTCAAGCTCTGTGAAAGTCTCAAAACTAAAAGTCCCATTCAGCGACATCCACCTAGCTGTTGGCACTCAATTGTTAATTATCTCATCACAATTGGGTGGGAAAATTAGGCAGCAAGTAATGACTCGGTTCTTGTTCAGAGTCAGAAGTTGATTTGTGGGAAAAATTGACAAGTGCAAGGATCTCGGTCACTTTGACAAGAGTTAAATTATATTTTTCTAGACAACTGGGTCAAAAAAAAAAAAAAGCCACAGGTCTTGTGCAGTGCTTCCAGTACACAATGATTAGAACCTACTAAAAATGGTACAAAAAATAGATTAAGAGGCACCTAGGGCTTACTGATGGTTCACCTAGGGCTTACTGAGGCTTTCCTAAGTGTTCTGATCTTACAGTAAAGCACAGATTGCTGAAAAGGTTAATGTTGGCTATGATAGAAAGGTGTCAGAACACACAGTCCATTGAAGGTTGCTGTGCATGAGGTTGCTTAGCTGCAGACCAGTCCACATGCTTGACCCGTGTCCAACATTAAAAGTGCATATAAAGGCATGTGATAAGCAGAAGTTGACCATAAGCAGTGGAAGAAGGTGGTTTCATGAATCACATTTTTATTTCTTTTACATAAAGTTTTTATACATCATATGAACAGCTGGGCACATTCGCATTGCTTTAGTGGGGACGAGATGGCCACAGAACAACAGATAATGTGACTGTAGAGAACACCTTTTTATCCTATTTGTCGTGGTCAAATTTACAATTGTGTAGCAAGAAATACACCACGATTTGAACATGAAGTTTAGATTTGAAATTATCAAGAGGTCATGAATAAGACTTAAGTGTGAAAATGTGCATAACAGATAAAGTCTTATAATTCATAGGTCTTAGCCATGTTTTGCAGCTATACAAAACATGAGACACACAGATAACCATAATAACTGCACTGATAAAATTGATGCAAGGGGAAAACCTATGAAATAATTAGGGAAAAGAGGTGGAAGCTGAGATGAAGTTGAGTGTTTTGAAACAAATGAAAGGGAATGATCACAGAGCTGCTTAAAAGAACCTCTTTTATTCTTGGCACAATCGAATATGATTGATGTGGTGAGTCAGCTGATCATCAGTTTATAGTGCTTGATTTTACTTGAAAAAATAGATTTAATCTAGGTGAAGAAATATTTCGGAGTAATGAATTAATTTACCTTTACCTGACACAATAAATAAAACCTTGCGTCATGATGGTGATTAATTTCACAAATAATGCGGTGGTTATATGTTAAATAATGTTGGTTATATTAATTGTGTCCTGCAAGACTTGTTAAACCACAAATTACTAGACTTACATTAATTATGCAGTGGTAGCAACACTAAAGACTCAAATGTTTTGTATCAGATTGTTTGTATTCTCCTCTGTGCAGAAAAACTGAAAAAGAGGAAGGAGTATAAATTAGGGAAGCAAGAATGGCTTAAGAAATGTATGCAGCAAGCATGATATGTTCAGTAGATCATGAACAGACAGTGGACAGGCTTTGATGGCAACATGATTGTGTACTCAGTGCTGCATCATTCACTCTCATACTCTTATACAGGATATTGTTCATTGTTTTTCATACTTTAGCAGAGGAAAGGAAACATTTTAAAATAGTTTGTGGACAGAATTTTTGTTTACATTAACACAGTTATCATAACAGAGCCCTCACATATAAACAAAGCCCTCAAATCTGCCTTCAGTGGCATATTTTGCTGTTTAGCGGAGCACCATTGATAAGGAAAGTTGCTTTTGGAACGTCAAGAAAAACCTATAGCGCCCGTCCATTCGTTCCTCTCGCATACATGTACACATGGGAACCCTGTGTTATTCTTCAAAATTTTTATTATTATCAGGCAGTAATGATACTTAAATAATTCAAATACTTATATTTGCTAAATACAAATATACAAACAGAATAAAATGTAAACATTTTTAATTATTTAAGCATCTCTACTCAGCAGATTTTACAGTGCCTGAAAAAGTATTCACCCCCTTGGAATTTTTCATGTTTTGTTGCCTCACAATTTGGAATTAAAATGGATTGTTTGAAGGTTTGCATCATTTTATTAACAGAATATACCTACAACTTTGAAGGTGTGATTTATTTAATTTCTGATGCAAACAACAAATTGGACAAAATAACAGAAAACTTCAGCGTGCATAACTATTCACCCCCTTAAAGTCAGTACTTTGTAGAGCCACCTTTTGTGGCAATTACAGCTACAAGTTGCGTTCATGGATAAGTCTCTATGAGCTTGCCACATCTTGCCACTGGAATTTCTGCCCATTCCGCAAGGCAAAACTGCTCCAGCTCCTTCATGATGGATGGTTTCCGCTTCTGAACAGCAATCTTCAAGTCTGACAACAGATTCTCAATTGGATTGAGGTCTGAGCTTTGACTAGGCCATTCCAACACATTTAAATATTTCCCCATGACCACTCGAGTGTTGCTTTAGTATGCTGGAACCTCCACCCCAGTCCCAAATCACAGGTAGACTAAAACAGGTTTTGCTCAAGAATATCCCTGTATTTAGCACCATCCATCTTTCCCTCAACTCAGATCAGTTTCCCAATCCCTGCTGCTGAAAAACATCCCCACAGCATGATGCTGCCACCACCATGTTTCACTGTGGGGATGGTGTTCTTGGGGTGATGAGATGTGTTTGGGTTTGAGCCAGACAAAGCATTTTCCTTGGTGGCCAAAAAGTTAACTTTTAGTCTCATCTGACCAGAGCACCTTCCTCCATACATTTTGGGAGTCGAACTCAAAACATGCCATCTTATTTTTAACACTAAGTAATGGCTTTTTTCTGGACACTCTTCCATAAAGCCCAGCTCTATGGAAGGTACGGCTTATTGTGATCCCATGCACAGATACACCAGTCTCTGCTGTGTAACTCTGCAGCTCCTTCAGGGTTACCTTTGGTCTCTGTGCGTCCTCTCTGATTAATGCCCTCCTTGCCCGTTCTATAAGTTTTGGTGGGCGGCCCTGTCTTGGCAGGTTTGTTGTGGTAACATGTTCTCTCCATTTGAAGATGATGGATTTGAGGGTGCTCTGGCGGATCATCAAAGATTTGTATATTTATTTTTGTAACCCAACCCTGACTTGTACTTCTCTACAACTTTGTCCCTGACTTGTTTGGAGAGCTCCTTGGTCTGTATGGTGTGATGCCTCTTGCTTAGTAGTGTTGCAGCCTCTGGGGCCTTTCAGAAAAGGTGTGTTTATACTTACACATCATGTGACATTTAGATTGCACACAGGTGGACTTCATTTCACTAATTATTGTGACTTCTGAAGGTAATTGGTTGCACCAGAACTTTTGAGGGGCCTCATAGCAAAGGGGGTGAATATATATATATATAATTTCCTTAGTAAGTATGTCTCACCATCAGAGAAATATGATGAAAAAAGTGAATGTTCGGAGTCTGACCTCAAAGAATCCTGTTGAGAGGATGAATTTGATCCAACTACCATTCAAAGCATTGATCAAAAATGAAGATGCACTTTCATTTGTTTGACAAAAATATAGTCTATGCTGAGAATATTCCAAGTGAAATATATTCATGAAACTTTGAGTCAAAATTGCAGGAATAACTTGTGTGCCTAGATGCTTTAATACCATGTCAAGGGTCTACCTTTTAGTTTCTTCATTTTTCCTAAGGACACTAAGCTTAGAAACAAGTGGATTATCAAAGTTAGTTGGGCTGGAAATAAGGGGAAATACAGTAAATTCAAGCCGACTTCAACCCACAGTCTGTAGGAATGATTTTTAGCAGGGAAGAAAAACATACGTGCTCAACACACCATTGTTTTTCCACTCAAATCAAGTTCATCAAAACCACCTAGGTGACAAATAAAGAGAAAA
This sequence comes from Tandanus tandanus, assembly GCA_039654325.1. NCBI lineage: Eukaryota > Metazoa > Chordata > Actinopteri > Siluriformes > Plotosidae > Tandanus > Tandanus tandanus. The sequence goes on along the minus strand of JBCNYH010222180.1, from coordinate 4,229 downwards.
GAGTGCCCTACAATAGCATCAATCCACAAAGTAAGTAAAATTATTTTTTCATGATGTTACAAGACAGCTAGCTCCATGCAAAGAGTCACCAGTCCTGGTGTCCAGAGTGATTTTCTTTCAACGAAAGAAAGAAAGAAAGATAGATAGAGAGAGAGAGAGAGACAGACAGACAGACACAAACAGACATGCAATTAAAATTGCCACTTATGAAACAGGGACTAGCAATTCAGATGCAAGCAATATGCTAATGATAGGGATATGTTAATGCTAATGCAACTCTCTAAGTAACGCGGCAGATCCATGTTCCATCATAAAACAGTCACAGACATCATGTCCTCAAGGTTATAAGGATTAAGTGGTCTTATGCATGTTTTTTTGTGCCCGCTTGAATATTGGTTGTCAGATCATGAATGTAGGGGACTTCACACTCTGCCAGGGTTATGTAGGTACTAGTTAGCAGTAACGTAGCATTCTATCATTATCTATCCAATTTCTTGCCTTTTAAACTAGCATTTCTGCATCTTAACTATCTTTTCAACTCGGACACTGTTGCTGCCTCAAAGGGTGAGTGAAGTACTGCTCCAGTAACATCATCAGGAGCCAAGATGGGCTCCAAAAAAAAGAGTTCCGCTATATTTACATGACGGACATTACAGTTGTACATACAGCTGATCCCATGATGCTGTGCGTGAAAAGTATTTTCGGGCATGTGCAGTGAGGCAGGCAGGTCCCCTATTGCCTGTTAATAGCTTTTAAAGAAATATATGTTGCTACAGAGTATAATTTGCATTTTCTCAATTTTTTTTCAATAGCCATTGTAGTACAAAATTCATTTGTCCATATCTTGGTAATATTTTGTCCTATAAAAAAAGATATGCAGCATTTGAAATCTTATATTATGCTCTTTTACATAAACAAAGAAAAATATCATTTAAAAAAATGACCAGTGCTAGTGGTTTGGTGATAGACCTTGTAATAAAACATTTTAAATCCTTAACACCACCTGACTGCACCCCCTTTGGTAGGTACTTACCACTGCATACCAGGAACACCCCACAAGACCTGCTGTTTTGGAAATAACTAGACCTAGTCATTTAGCCATTGCAATGTCAGGGATGAGAATTTTCCTCTGATTCTACCTTTTCAATAGTCAAAATGACCATTCTTGAGATGATGGAAATTCGATATAAAATCTTGAGTGTTTTTCTTTTCTTGTTGTTCTTTAAGGGGTGTTATATGGGTTGAGCCGGCTGCTGCATAAGCTGGCAGTCGTTACCCACCTGAACGTACCCTGGACTTCACCCTTATGCGCTGCTGCTGCGCTGCCACCTGCTGTGATAAGCCTTTCACCGCTTAGGCCTGACATGGCTTAATACTTATGTAAATAGCGATATACATATTCAGGTATACACTCAGTACCTTACTCTTTCTGAGTTTTGGAGGGATTGTAGACATGTGAACAGGGAGGTTTTTCACTGAGTTTATTTTCACTTTACATCCGTTTTACTGGGGGGCAGATAATCCAAACAATTGTTTATTAGATATTACAAGCATGATATTTGTCAGAAATACTCATTGTTCGGTAGACTTTAGGAAAAAAGTGCTAGTCACCTGACATTCCAATATGGAGGCCATTTTCCAAGATGGCCCCATACAACGCTTATCGTAAAAAAATGTCAACAAATTGTTTATATAAATAGCCAAGGTGCAGATATTATAGAGATAAATTTTGGGTTTCTTTGCCATAGCATTACTGACTTTTATTGGGAGAACAGTTCTGGCCTTTAAATAATCCAATATGGCGGTAGTCCTTTTTCCTCTGGAATGAGCTAAGAGGTGAAATTAGTGTTTCATCACTTCTGTCCTCTTGACAAAGGCAACATTTATTCTAGTCATTTTGCCATCTTGATTTGGCATACATGATAAGAGACTTTGAAGTGGAACTGGCCAAGGATTTATCCTTCTACCACCTTTCCCCACGTTTATGTATGGGATCCAGTTAGGTTCATGCTGCTGCCCTACACCTAACCCGATTGTACATTCAATATCATTTAAATCATGTGCGATCTGTACTCAATCCGGATAATGTCAAAGCCAAAGTCATCCTTGGCTCAGCTCTCCCATGCTGGCATATCCTGTCAATTCAGGTGAGGCTATCTAATTTCCTTGGGGCTGATTAGATTTGGGATGCTTAACCTGCAGTTTAGCTGATACTGGACCCCTTGCTGAGTGTCTCAGCGGTGTCAGTCACCAGTGTGCCCTGGTAGTGAGCGACAGACACTCTCTTGGCTCTACCTCCATGGTTTAATTTCAGGGATTTCCTTCTCCCAACTGCCTTTATCCAGCTATTGAGCTTCATCTACCCAGAGAAACTGGACAGAGATCAGCGTTTTTTATGGTTTATGGACGTTTTCAGTGCGCTGGCAGCCATCTTTAAAAAAATGGTGGCCATATTGGAATTTTTGATGGCTTGCACTTTTTCTCAAATAGTGACTTAGAGAGTACAGTGTATTCATTGCAAATTTCATGCTTGTATTATCAACTGAATGATTCAGGCCAAAAATCACATTTAGCTGCTCCACAGAGTTTAACACATTCTTTAATCATAAGAAGTGTTCTGTACCATGAGATCAGGAAAGCAGGTTTGAAAAACTATGAATGACTGTAAAACCACACCTTTACGAAGCTTTGTTTACTTACATTTAAATTTAGTATTGTAAACTCTGAATGAGTCGGCTCAAAAGACACCATTAGCTGCATAGCACTTGTGGTCACAAAGCGTACACAGCTCACCTGACCTGCCTCTGTCATGGTTAAAATCTTATTTTAGTTTGCTTTTCTTTATATTTCTGTGTAGTACACACTTAAACAATTATTCACCCCGGGCTTAGTTTTAGTTATGTTATATAACTGTGTCTGGCATTATATGACACTCATTGTTACAATGGCATAAACATCCATTAAATTACATTAAATCACCTCAGGCTTAGTGCATATTGCAGAATTAAATAGACAGTGTTCCTTCATGGGGGATACTTGGCAACATGTGCTTTGCATTCTGTGAATAATCATTAAATATTCACTTAACCTGTCAGTGGTCATAATATTTGTAATCTTATGGCTGATTGTATTCAGTATTACTTTAACAAAAAAATAAATAAATAAAAAATAAAAAAATCCCTTACAGAAAATTTGCCAGTAAAAGCAATAGAGTACTTTTTGTACTCTAAAATATTACAAAGACATTTGGGTTCAAATGTAAGAATGAGAAGTCTAACAAAGTCCCCAGGTCTGTGGCAGATTCAGAAGATGCTCAGTAAAGCTTACAAGATAATTTCCATATAAACTGAACAAATCTCCACTTGGACAACTGGATGGCATCCATCTCTTTTATTGGAAGAAAGAGTTTATTTCTGAACTAAATGCATGGGTTTGCCATTGCCTTAGCTTAGATGTATAGCTTAAAATGTATTCCATTCCAGCTTTCTGGTGTTTGTCTGTTGCTTTTATATACTTTTAAGCTTTAATCTAATCCACAATCAAACAAACAAACAAACAAACAAACAAACAAACAAACAAACAAACAAATAAAGTGAACTGTAATACCAAAAATAATAATAATAGTAATAATTACCATTAGTCAGCTGGCTAGAATTTCTCATCTATTTTTATGCTCAAGCTTTCCAAGTATCCTTATGCTAAAGGTCCACCCCAATGAGGGCTATTAAACAAATGAAGGGGTCAGAGCAAAAAGGAGGTTATGTCACATCTTAGGTGCAAACATGTTAATGATACCGAGTAACAGCAGTAAGTAAGTGACCCCTTCATTACTTCTTCAGATGCAATAAATTATTTTTGGGCCTAAAAAACAGAATGTGCATTCACTGTCAGCCTTCATTGACTGTCTCAGTGGTGAAAGGAGGACTTGATGAACAAGAACAAAATGATTGCCTAATCTCAGCTTTGTTTGAATATGTGAAAAGACATTATGTGTCAAAGAAATGGCAATTCACTCAGCCATCATCTTGTCAAAATTGTCAATGACTAAAAGGTCCATTACTATTCATGTGTGAGCAGGGGCTTGAATTTAATATGGTCATGTGCCATTTCCTGCCCGTGCTGCCTCACCGTAGTGGGATGATTACCTACTTATTGTGTGTGTGTGTGTGTGTGTGTGTGTGTGTGTGTGTGTGTGTGTGTGTGTGTGTGTGTGTGTGTGTGTGAGAGAG
>JBCNYH010221976.1:0-15195 GCA_039654325.1 Tandanus tandanus | reverse complement strand
TAGGGGGGAAACAAGAATGGTGACAACAACAAGAACAATGACATAGCATTCATCACGCCACTTTGGGACTAGAAGTACCTCAAGGCATCACATGGCCTGGCCAGTGCCCCTCTGACTCATAAATAACATGTTTACAGATGGGGTGAATCGATATGTTGGGGTTTACAAAGACATGATGATGTTGAAGATGAGAATTCATTGACCGAACGGCCAAAACCCTGACGTGATGAGGTGTTATGGATGTGTCTGAGGCATATCAGCTGAAATCTATCTTCCACAAGCATAGCTCATTTTGCTAGCTATTGAAATATTCTACTTATTGATTGGCTGTTAGGTTTAAGGATAATATTTAAGGGTTAATTAAAGCTTTAATTCTTTGGGATTTTATTTTTACAATTTAAAATTATTATTTAACTTTTACAGAAGTTTCTCTGCTATGAATTACTGCAACAACAGTAGACTTTTTCAGCAACGTAGCACTACAGAGCATCATGGAAATCACAGCACACACACCTGTGGAAGAGGTTGATAGAATTTTATTTTGATATGTATAAATTGGTGTGTACTGGTTTATACATTAATGAGAGACAGTGATGGAGCTGGAGCTTCATTTTCAAGTTTATTAAAAATTGCACCAAGATTTTTTAAATGGTGAGTGACATCTGGTGGTGAAATCAGTAAACTGCAGTTCTATTTAAATGTGAGTGTGTGCTGTATAGTGTATACATGAGTGTGGATCAAAAAGTAACAGCAAATGGAATGTTTTGAGATACATATAATTCAATTATAGATACAAATATATAATTTATTTACAATAGCACCCTCCATTTCAATACATAATTCACACTGTTGCACCGACTTCTTTATTCCATCAGGAAAAAAAAGTTTTGTTTCGTGCCTTCAATCAGAAACTTCTCAGAAGCATCTCAGGACCATCTTTGACCTCATCATCACTCGAAAAAACATCTCCAAAAGTGTCCTTCAGTGGTCCAATCACATGATCAGCAGAGAGAGTAAGTTCAGGGCTGTATGGAGAATTCTGTAAGATCTGAAATCACTGAATGATATCAAGGTTTGCATTCCTACCTATTCGTACACTCTCTGGTGGGCAGCACAGGTGTCTCAGTAGTGTTACAGGATCTTTTTAAAAATTTTATTAGGGTTCATACCATCTGACTACAAAAATCTGGTGACTGTTCACTGCTCCTTGATAGCGCAAACAGCCAAGTGCTCAGATATTTTGTATATGATCCACATCTGTTTATGCATCCCATGGCACAATGTTCACACCTTCAAACTTTTCAACACCTAAAAAATATCTTCCCTGAGTGGGAGTATGAAATGCCAGGGCTCTTCATTTCATTAAATGCCATTAAGTTGCTGTTGCTTTTTGAGCCTCCCTCATTTGATACATATACAGAGAAGTGTGGAATACTGAAAGAGTTTAATGGAAAACACACACACACACACACACACACACACACACACACACACACACACACACACACACACGTGAAACTCTAAAAATTAGAATATCATGCAAAAGTTCATCTATTTTAGTAATTCACAAGGTGAAACTAATATATCATAGAGACTCATTACATTCTTATAATTTTGATTTTTGAAAAATGATTATGGCTTACAGTTTATGAAAACCCCAAATCCAAAATCTCAGAAAATTAGAATATTGTGAAAAGGTTTAATATTGTAGGCTCAAAGTGTCACACTCTAATCAGCTAATTAATCCAAAACACAAGGATTAAAGGGTTCCTGAGCAGTCAAATGTTCTCTCAGTTTGCTTCAGTAGAATTTACAATCATGGGGAAGATTGCTGACCTGACAGTTGTGCAGAAAACCCTCATAGGTCATCACCTCAATAGGTAATTGCAAATAAAAAAGGTGGATGTTCTCAAAGTGCTGTATCAAAGCACATTAATATAAAGTTAAGTGGAAGGGAAAAGTGTGGAAGAAAAAGGTGCACAAGCAGCAGAGATGAGTGCAGCCTTGAAAGGATTGTCAGGAAAAGGCCATTCAAAAGTGTGGGGGAGCTTTTGGACATGGGCTTCAAATGTCGTATTCCTCTTGTCAAGACGCTCCTAAACATCAAACAACGTGAGAAGTGTCTTACCTGGGTTAAAGAAAAAAAATACTGGTCTGTTGCTCAGTGATCCAATGTCCTCTTTTAAGATGAGAGCAAATTTTGCATCTCATTTGGAAACCAAGGTCCCAGAGTCTGGAGGAAGAACGGAGAGGCACCCAATCCAAGATGCTTGAAGTACAGTGTGAAGTTTTCACAGTCTGTTGATTTGGGGAGCCATGCCATCTGCTGGTGCTGGTCCACTGTGCTTTATTCAGTCCAGAGTTAATGCAGCCGTCTACCAGAACATTTTAGAGCCCTTCATGCTTCCTTCAGCAGACAAGCTTTATGGAGATGCTGCCTTCATTTTCCAGCAGGACTTGGCACCCGCCCACACTGCCAAAAGTACCAAAACCTGGTTCAATGACCATGGGATTACTGTGCTGGATTTGCCAGCAAACTCGCCTGACCTAAACCCCATAGAGAATCTATCGGGCATTGCCAAGAGAAAGATGAGAGACATGAGACCGAACAATGCAGAAGAGCTTAATTCCGCTATTGAAGCATCCTGGTCTTCCATAACACCTCAGCAGTGCCACAGGCTGATAGCATCCATGCCATGAAACATTGAGGCAGTAATTCATGCAAAAGGGGCCCAAACCAAGTATTGAGTACATATGCATGAGGCATTATGTCTAAGGCACTGCCTACCTAGCATGTGAAGCCTGGACTCGGCAGACTGCGCGGAAGAAACCACTATGGGTTAAACAAGCAGGAAGGTGACTAGCAGCAACGCACTGTAGAGTGCGAAGAGAAGGGCAAGGCATGTAGGACGCTCTGGTTATCCACTGCAACCCGGTCTATCTCCAACCGTCTCGACTATGTCTTGCCACTGGGTATAGATAGGCAGGGATGAGATAGTGAGGCTGACGATCTGCGCAACTCTCCCTCACTTTAATCCAAGTCAAGCTGTTAGGATAATTTCGGTCTCTGTATGAGTCTCTCCTCTCTATGGTCGCATGCTTCTCCCCTCTAGGCTTCCGGATCCGGGAGCAGCTCAAGAACAAAGAGTCAACTCAGGTTTCAACCTAAATGACAGTTTATTATCAAGCCACTGAAAGACGGACTACAGAACATGGTATATATACTCTCTGTGCACGTGCAGGCGTACATGAGGGTTATGGTATACTTCCAGATTAGAGCATTTCTATAGATGGTTACAGACAGTTTCACAAAGAGGAAGCGATAAGACACAATTCCTTGTAAAGTTGTATGTTCAGTTGTACAAAGAGGAAGTAGTCTGCAACTGACAGACATGCTGTAACACACAAGCAGATACTGGTTTCCTGCTTGTCTCAAAATTATGTACTCATACCAACCCTTAATGCTTAACTTCTATTTTAAAACAATTTATATCATATAAAACAATATATTCCCTCACAAGCGCAAGTTGTGACTCAAACCCACACTGTCCAACCCTCAAGTCCTGTGGCGATGGGGAAGCAGTGAAACAGCAAGTGTGGATCCACTCACTCTCTACTGGACCGAAGCAGCAGTGCAGTTCGGCAGCTGCCTGAGAGACTGAGCAGCCCTTTTTAGAATTACTCTGCTCACCTCCATGGCACGAGGAAGGGGCTAGAAAAGGTCCCCTAAAAATAGTCTGCTTCACCTCACATCATGGCTGGCAAGGATCCCACTCAGCGGTCGAACATCAACATCAAAACGGAAAAAAGTTATTGTGCTCACCCTTGCAACGTGGAACGTGCAAACACTGCTCGACAGAACTGCACTGGTTGCAAGAGAACTGGCTCTGTACCGCGTGGACATTGCAGCCTTGAGCGAGACTCGCCTTACAGACAAAGGCCAACTGACAGAGTCTGGTGGTGGCTACACCACCACAGGCTGTGGATACTTGTGTGGAAACTGTGTTACAGGCTGTTGATAGTTAAGAACTGTCATTACTTTAACATAGACAGGTACTACCCTACCTTGCCCGGCAACATGACCCAGATAAGTCACCAACGCCATAGCAAATTCACACTTTAAGATGCACATAGGCCAACCTGTTAAACAGTGCTCGACTGCACTGCAGGTGAGAATGCCATGTGTCACTGTAAACGACAACACCATCCAAATACACTAAGTATACCCATATACCCTGAGGTACCCATCAAACCCTGACACAACTTGATTTATCAGGCGCTGGAATGTTGCTGGAGCATTTCTTAAACCAGATGACATTACAGTGCATGAGTACAGAACTGATGGAGTGACAAAAGTGGACACTTGTCCCCTTCTGATACCATATACCGAATAATGTTTAGTGATCATGCACAATTGCTCTTTTATGCATGCATCCAGGGCCTCCTGCGAACCAACACACCACGACAGACAGTATAAAGATTCCTGTGCACTACGGGAGGACCAGCGTCCAGTGGTTTGGAGTTCCCCACTAACAACATACTTCTGCCCACTATCTAAACTCCCTTCTATTCTTCATGCAGCTAGTTGTGGTGGGTACTTATGCACTAAAGACTGCTGACTTGGGAAGGCGACTGATGGGCTAGCAACCCTCCCAAAACCACGGGCATGCTCCCAAGCAAATGCTTTACCCATGTTTGCCACAACACTACCAAAAGATGCCAAGTGAGCCCAAAGTAAATGATAGAACTGGGAATTTCAAACACTTTCATGCGCACACCAGTGTTATCAATCACAGCCCTACACTGAGTCACAATTTGGCCATACATAGCCTAATACCAATTAAAGTTAAATGCTTGGCTTTATTATTAATTTTGGTTCTGGAGGCACTGCACCAACAAATCCATACATGTAGTAAACTTAACAAAAGAGACACACTACAAGCTACCAAATATTCAATACTACCAAACATTTTTTTTCTTAGGTTTTAACCAAGACACAACTAACAAACTAAGATAGGATGGATGAGCACCCATTTTGCCATAACTTGGCTCTTAGGCCATAACAAAAAAAGAAAAGAACACAGTAATTAGAAACTTAAATGTTTTATTTTAACAAAGAATGCACAAACTAGCAACTCCATAAACTATGGGATAAGATTAGTGGATGTATCAGTAGACTGGATGAGCATACTGTTCGGCAAGACAAAACACAATCTATCCAGAGATGTACAATGTTAGTGTTGGTGGAGGAAAGAGAGAGAGAGAGAGAGAGAGAGAGAGAGAGAGGAAGCTGGAGCTTTTATATCCTGGACCAAGGTGCTCTCAGTCAGGCTCCTCTCGTACCTCAGAAAGAAATCAGAAACACTATTACTACAAGTGTATCATCACCAAACAGCATCCTAGCAGGGGCCATCACACTATCTTTAAGCATACTATGTAAATTTGAGTAAAACGTGTTTTGAAAACATTTCAATTTGCAGTTGTTTTCCAGTGAGTCTATAAAAAATGACAGGCTAGATTTCTTAGACTGTGAAATTGGCATTGGCAATTAGGGATATGGGAACGTAGAAATGTACTTTAAACCTACTTAACTATTATTGATCGGTATTAAAGGTTTGACTCTCATCATCCACTGGGGCACGATCGAGGTGTCAACACCAACGGACACCATCCCCACATACACATTGACCAGGAAAGCAGAGAAACACCAAATCAGACAGACCAGGGGTGAATGTAGTTGTCTTGACTGTGTATTCATCAAAACCTCAAAAATCCCCAAGATTGCTTCAGTTGATGAGAGAGAGAAGGACAGGGGCCATCTAAGCAAAAACCCTTGTGATCCTGTATGTGGTAGGAGCGTTGGAACAGCTGAGATGCATATTTTCTGAACACCGTGTCTCTGTGGCTTTCAATCCCCATAACAATGTAAATACCATCAGAGCAGGACGCCGATATGCATCTACAGACCAGTGGCCGCTTTTTCAAATGATAAAGATGTGCACATCTTGGATAAAGAGGAAAGCTGAGTTGAACAGGAAGTCAAGAAGGCTGTTTCTGTGAAAAGGGAACAATCTTCTGAATAGAGAAGGGAGAGTAAGAGTATATATTTTACCATGCTACATATCTTACAATGCTGTTACTGCAGCCAGTCCCTAATTCTCTATGAATTTTACACGTGGCCATTTGAATATTGGTCATGACATCGTGCATGTCAATGATCATGAAACTGATCTCCTAAGTCATGGCCAAGTACTGTTTCTGGTTTTGATCATAATGCCATCTTATTGTTTATGAGGTTGGAGAAGCTGAGACAGACAAAGTCACTGGTATGAGACACAAAACATTCTTCCAACACGCGTGACACTGGTGATGACATCAGTGATAATATCACTACATATGTGCTAAAACAAGTGCGTACCTCAGGCTCAGTGGATGTTGCTGAAATGTTTAATCCCTGTGACATTCTGTCTTGTACAATTTTCAATGACTGCCTTTGGCGCATAATTGTTGAATAATCCAACCAGACAGGTTTGTTTATATTACATTCGAGTGCAAGAGTACTCTGAGAACCGACTGTTCACTTTCCACAAAATACATCACACTCCTTGGCAGGTTCCGCTGTAATGAAATAATTAGTCTTATTTACTACACCTGTCAGTGGACGAAATGTTTTTAATGGTTTAGCTGATCAGTGTATATCCATTCATTCATTTATTAATTTGTTGTACTGTTTAATCATAAGGGCTGTACGATGCCGCAGTGGTTGGCACATCTGCCTCAAAGCAAGAACGCCTGGGTTCGATTCCCTGGCTCGGGCATTGCTGTGTAGAGTTTGCATGATCTCCCCGTGTTTGTGTGGGTTTCCTCTGGTTACTCTGGTTTCCTCCCACAGTCCAAAATGCACAGTAGGCTGATTGGCGGTTTCAAATCACTCCTCGGTGTGAGTGTGAGTGTGAATGGTTGTATGTATGTTGGCCCTGCGATGGTCTAGTGAGCTGTCCAGGGTGAACCCACCCTTGCCCAGAGTCGACTGAGATAGACGCCAGCCTCCCCACGACCCTAATTAAAATTAAGCAGCTTAAAGAATCGATAAATAAATGATTATTTAATCCTACGATCTGGGCAAAGGCAGGGTACACCCAGAAAAGTTCACCAGTCTGTTGCAGGGCCAACACACTCACACACACAACCATTCACACTCACACCCAGAGGCAATTTGGAACAGCCAATTAGCCCAGTGTGCATGTCTTTGGACTGTGGGAGAAAATGGGAGTACCCTGGAGTACACTGTGTCTCTGTGGCTTTCAATCTCCAAAACACTACACCACAAAATTTTCCACCTAAAGGACTTGGTTTTCAGCAAAAACAGAGTGGTACAGTGTCTGCTGTTCAGTGCAGTGAGGATTGAAAAGAATTATACTTTGGGGAAACAGCCACTGGCAACCGTGAAGGCAGGACACAGAAAGCAATACCTCTTCATGTAAATATAAATGTCATCAGGTGAGGATGCTGATATGCACCTACAGGCCAGTGGCCACCCTTTTAATGATGAAGATATGCACACAAATGTTACCATCTTACAATGCTGTGACTGCAGCCAGTCCCTAATTGGAACCGGACACCATCCCCACAGACACATTGGCCAGAAAAGCAGAGGAAAATCAAATCAAACAGTCCTTGGGTAAATGTGGTTGTCCTGTGCACTCATCAAAACTGCAAAAATCCCAAAGACTGCTTTAGCTGATCCAAGAAGGACAGGGGTCATCTAAGCGAAAACCGGTGGTGATCCTGTATGTGGCAGGAGTGTTGGAACAACTGAGATGTAATGCATTGAAATATCGAATTTTCGTTTTATCCCTGATTTGATAGATGAACTATTAATCTATAATTTTCCAAGGTTTTATGGCTGAGAAATGTATATAAAGTAATGAAACTCATCATTTAGCTGAGGGTCCTACCTCTAAACTTGGCAGAAAAGTCTAGGAAATATCCATTAGGCCAATGGAATTAGATTTTTAGTTTCTCGTCCCTGCCCGCACGTGATTTTGGCCCCACATGAAAAAAGTTTGTTGCTAATCACTGACGAAAAATCCACATGAACAACGTCGTCAGTCCTGCTGACAGTCTTGTTTTTGTTTAAGCAGCGAACCGAACTGAATAATCTGGAATTAAACAAACACTGACAGGGTCATTGTTGACTGACACCCTTCAGCGTGTAAGTTTGGCACATCCACATGCGGTAAACATTGCTATCGAGGTTGCTTCTTGGATTCAGAACGGGGCCTTGATTTCACACATGTACAAGTGCATGGCCGCTTTTCAATCGGTAATCGTACCTAGTTTGAAAGCAACATGTATATTCTGATAGGATATTTAGTCTTGAGCCTAAAGTCGGTAGTGAGATAGATTCAAGTCACGTACTATGTGTACTGATAGGGCTTATGCTACCCTATGTTCCTATGCCATGTTCTTAGATGTTGTATTCTGTACATATTTGACCTGATAGTGAAAAGTTATGATTGAATGTCGGTCCAGTTCCCATATAAAAAACTTCTGAATATTAGGGATTGTGTATTTCTGTTCTTAATCTCCTTTGATTAATTTTCCCTGGGAATTATGGGAAATGATGCAATCAAATGACCTGAAAAGTTTGATGTCAGTAGAAAGAAGATAACCCATTGGTTGCTAAGGACATTTGAAGGATACTTTATCAGAACAGTCGCAAAACTTTAAATGCATTTTTCTCTGTTTTCCTTCAGAATGATTGATGTAATCCAACAAACCTCAAATGGTTATAACTTTGTCAGTTTTCAAGGTATTTCAACAAACCTGATATTAATGTAAAGCTTACAGTCTCCTCCTTTGCTATCTCATTTTAAACATTTTTGGTCATTCAGACTCATTTTGCCAGATTGGGTCACAAATTTTACCATCTTACAATGCTGTGACTGCAGCCAGTCTCTAATTCTCTATGAATTTTATACGTGGCCATTTGATTAATGATCATGAAACTGATCTCCTAACTCAAGTACTGAGAACTTGTCAAGTACTGTTTCTGGTTTCGATCATAATGCCATCGTATTGTTTATGAGGATGGAGAAAAATGCAGTCAGCTGAGACAGACAAAGTCACTGGTATGACACACAAAACATTCTTCCAACATCAGTGATAATATCAACACACATGTTCTAAAAGAAGTGCGTGCCTCAGGCTCAGTAAATGTTGTTGAAATGTTTAGTCCCTGTGACATTCTGTGTCTGTGAACAATTTTCAGTGACAGCCACCTCGCCTTCGGAACATAATTGACCTTTTTTTTACATTAGATTCGCGTGAAAGAGAACTCTGAGAACTGAATGTTCACTTTCCGCGTAATACATTACACTCCTTGGCAGGTTCCACTGTAACAAAATAATTAATCTTATTTACTAAGCCTGTCAGTGGCCGTAATGTTTTTAATGGTTTGGCTGATCAGTGTATATCCATTTATTCATTATTTAATTTGTTGAACTGCTTAATCATAAGGGCAATTCCAGCTACAGTGTAACATGACCGGGAAAAATTCAAACATGATATGTCAATTAAATGGCAAATTATTTTGCTGGAGACTTTGTAAGTTCAGGTGTAAAGACCAAAAATATTTGAAGGTCTGATGCAGGTTAAATTTGTTTACTACACCTTTGAAATTTGCTTAAAAAACCCACCTTTTTTTGTCCTTAAAATCATGTTTTGAAGGTATGTCTGTTTAAACTTTTGAAATGAATCGTATTATTTCGTGGTAAAGTTCAGCTCAAGGTGTAGAAAGCACCATGTGGACTTTGTCTGAAGGTTTGCATATGCTCAATCCAAGCACCAAAAGTTCGACAATCCGAAACTATAACGTGAGTAATGATAATAGTTTCAGTTTTTCCTTATGCTATGATACAGTCAGATATTGATATGAAAGACCAGGCATCATCCTGCACTAATCCACCCTAGACACCTATGAAATAAAGTCAAGAAAGCAGTTATTGTTTTTGAGATAAACATGAGTTCAGTCATTTAAATATGGTTGAGATTGTATGGTGCACTCAGCAATGACAAAACGCAAGTAGTGTAGACTGTAGAGTGTGAACCGTGTGTAGAGAAGTGCAGAACACTTCCTGAAAATAACTTAATCTTTCTTTATTAATCTTTGACATTATGGTAATTAATCTGTAACATTATGGTAATTAATCTGTAATATTATGGTAATTAATCTGTAATATTATGGTAATTAATCTGTAACGTTATGGTAATTAATCTGTAACATTATGGTAGTTAATACTTAGATAGCAGTAATGCATAATTTCATCGGCGTTGAGCATAACCTTAAATATCATTCAAAATTTTTAATATTTTACAAGTGTTTTTACATTGAATGTAACCAATTTACTGGGTGCCCGTCAATTTTACTTAAACTTAAATTTTTTACCACCAATAAGGACCGCCCTGGTGTGACATCAGAGAATGAGGATGGAAGTTTATCCATCAGTTTCCTACACAAGTCCGGCGGTAAGTACACTACTGTACAAAAGTCTTAGGCACATGAAAAGGAACGGTGTAGAACAAAGATGCCTTATATTTACATATAAATAATGACAGTAAATTAAAGATCTCTACATAAAAATTCTATAAAACACAGTAAACAGTAATAAATGAAACTAATTCAATATTAGGTGTGATGAGTTTTTGCTTTAAAAATATAATAACATCAGGTCGAGTTTGTGCAGTTTTGCAAGTACAGTATCTACCGGGTCTCTTACAGAACCAGCCCCAGTTCCCCTGGAAATGTTGACTCTCACACATGATTCTTAATTTGCATGTAAATCGCAGCAGCCTTCATTATATTTTTGTCTGAAAAGTCGTCTCTTAAATGTAATATGCTGCTTTCTTTACTGACATACTGTACTAACATTTTTATGTAACATTTCTTTTTGTGCTGGAAAACTAATGTTTGGAAATCTAAAGTGTTTTTATTCTAACTTGCTAATATACAAGTTATAAAATAAAAATGTATAGCAAAGTTTATACTAAAGATGTAATAATTTCCTTCTCTTCCCATCTGAAAAAGACTCGTAAACTCAAGCTTGACGAGCTTTCGAATAACATAGCTAAGATCGATCACCAAATTGCTGCTGCTCCTTCTCCCACCCTACTTAAACAGCGGACGGTCTTGCAGACGGAGTTTGACTTAATCACTACCTCTGAGGCCGAACGTCTTTTTATACGCTCCCGTTCCACTTATTATGAACATGGAGATAAACCAAGTCGTCTCCTAGCTCACCAATTGCGTCGGAAAGCTGTTTCACGTTTGATTCCCCGGATTAAAGATGCATCTGGCCTGTTGCACACAGACCCTACAACCATCAATTCTGTCTTTTCAACTTTTTACTCTTTATTGTATAAGTGTCAACCCCCTCCTGATAATACTGATGTGACTAATTTTCTAGATAATATTACCTTCCCAGTAATGGACTTTGCTTTCCATAGACAGTAAGAGACATGGCCTGCATTTGATAACCCAGTTAGCTGCACTGGGGTGACAGCAGTGACAACCCGTTGATAGTGGGGCTTGAACCCCCGACCTTGGGATCAGTAATCCAACACCCTACCATGGGGCCACCACTGCCCCGGTCATGATATCGTGCATGTCAGTGATCATGAAACTTGTTGAGATCATAATTCCATCATACTGTTTATGAGGCTGAGGAAGCATGCAGTCAGCTGAGACAGACAAAGTCACTGGTATGAGACACAAAACATTCTACTAAAACAATTACATGCCTCAGGCTCAGTGGATGTTGCTGAAATGTTTAGTCCCGGTGACATTTTGTCTTGGACAATTTTCAGTGACAGCCACCTCGCCTTCAGAGCATAATTGCTGAGCAATGCACCCAGACAGGTTGGATTACATTACATTCGAGTGTGACAGAACTCTGAGAAAATCCACTAATTTCCAATTTGTGAATAATTTCTCGATTTTGGTACTTTATGGTACTATCACTAGTGCTGTTGTATTGTGGAATATCCCCCTACTGTGTCTTGTGGTTGCAAGTATGTTGTGCCACTTTATGATGCGTTTTTGTGCTGTGACTGTGTAACCAGTGCGAGTCGCCATACAATGTACATTGTAAATAGCGTAGGCTACTATCATGCATGTCTCATGTTTTTATTATCTGTACAGTTTCGTGAGTTTGGAAGACAATCAATAAGGACCAATGGGGGTTGCGATAGGAACATTTGCTTAAAACATCAGAGGTCTGACTGCCTGTGTATTATGGCCACTGCTCCATAACATGCTGATACTGTTTAATGAGTATTATGTATGTGTATAGTCTTCTCCAAATGCTGTCACACTTTTTTTTACATTTGGTGATAATTCAGTTTAGTTTTTGAAGGTTACCCAGATTTTTTTTTTTATAGGACTCCTATAGAACTCCAATAGAATTTAAATAGTAAATTTAAATAGTATTTTAAAAAAAATAACAAGAAGTGTTCCATCAATGACCAGGCTTTAGAAATATAAATAATAAAAAAGATAAAAGCAATAAAATGGATGAAAAATCTTTTCTCCACTTCAGATACACAACAAACAAGACAATAAAAATAAATTATATTGAATAAATGTAGAACTGTTTCACATTTAAACTATCGGGCTGTTTTACTATTACGGTACTGTACATATTATGTCCAAGTTTAGAGACTTCCTGTTCATGTATATCCTTTAATTTTTAGAACAAAAAAATGGAAGACTGCCAGTAACATGGTGAGTGAAGACGCCAGGGTCCATCTAAAAGAAAAACTGCTTTCTGTAAGTGTATTACTATCGATAGTGCATGATATTTAGGGGCCATGTAAGGTTACTGGAGGTGATACTCTACTGTTTTTCCTTACAACTTTACTGGTTTTGCCATTGTATAGTCCTTTCATCCATCATGGCTCCGTGATCCACTTTCTGGCTGCTTGGTGCGATCTTTTAAATCTGTAATGTGTGAAATTCCACTCATTAATTCGTTCAAGTGAAAGTTTGTATGTTGTTCACTGTAATAATGAACTAAATACAACTAACGCGTATGTGTAAGCTTCTACATTATAAAGAAAACAGAAAAGAAATGTTTTTGATATTGAATAGAAATGTATATTTTCAGGAGGGAACTGGAAGGATACTGCAAATATCAGTTCATGAAGCTCTCAGAAAAGAAGTTTTGGAGCTGAGAAAGGAAAAAGCTTCCCTACGAAATGTGATCATCATAACAGATGTTGAGTTGCTTGAACTTTATAAAAAATGCTAACGTTTCAGTATAAACGTACTGATGGATTTTAGGATTATAGAGCTACAGTTTTGGTACACTACCTGACCAATTTAATATTTAATATCATATCTGCATTATATTTTGGTCAGATGGAAAGTGAACTGATTGATGCCTAAGATGTGGATAATCTTCTCTGAATGACTAAAATTTAAAGGCTCAGTATTGAATTAATAATCCTAACTTGTAAAATCTGTTATTCTCGTTGTTCAGGACTTCCACAGCTGTTAAACCAAATGAACAGGATGGTATTCTGTTCCACCTCGAGGAATGATGTGGAACATTACGCTGTAGTTTCTGATTCTGGAGATACACAAGAACCAAATGCAGCCTCACATGTATATGACTGAGGAACATCCACAGGACCATCATCACCAGCTCCTTCCATTGGGGTACAAGACCAACACTGGTTTGCACTCGATCTCAAAATTTCTACAAAATTAAAACAAAAACAAAAAATCCCTGTTTTCCCATCAGAACTTTTTGAAAACATGAATGTGACACAATTTAAAATTTTTTATTTATTTATTTTTTTAAATAGAGAAATGAAGTGACGGTCGAAGCCCATAAGCTGTGGAGGTAAATGTTGGTAAAGGTAAATGTAAAAGTAGGTAAAGTGAATGAAGCTATACAATACACCCTAGATGACCAGTCTGTTACATGTATATGTACATTTAACATGTATTAAACTCTAAAACTCTGTTTATAGAGCAGCAGTCTTGCAGTTCCAAAAATCTTTAGAAAATAGAACTATTTCAAACAGAACTAAACCAATCTCACAATCCCAGCAATCACCTGTGTCATTTTTTACGTTGTCTGAGGAGTATTCACGAGAGTGGCTTTTCAAAAAAAAGAAATAAATGCGGCGCCAATTTCCAGGTGCGGGCGCTGATGAGAAAACTGAGAAAAGGGAATTCTTTTTAATCCAGCCTAATGGTTACAACATCAATTCTGAAAATGTTATTCTATTTTTATAAGTACAGAGCATTTAGGTAGGATGGTTGGTTAATTTTCCAAATGCTTCAATATAATGCTAATATTCTCAAAATATGTCTCAAAATGGACTGGTGCTGGTGGTGTTGCTAATATTAGGAGGGGGACTTTAACAATATTTTGGATGGTGATATTTTGGATGGTGAATGGCTTCCTCGGAGGCCTAGCAGAACCAATACTAATATTAAAACCTTTATGGATAGATTTAGCTTTATTAGTAGTTGAAGAGTAAAATATCATAATTATTGAACATTAAATTGGAGCGATAAAACTGGCTTAAGCCTGTCAACAATAGATTTTTGGTTAATCAGTACAGGTGCTATTGGGTATATGGCCCACTCCACTTAGAGACCATAAGGCAATATGTATTAAGCTAAGACTATCCACCTTCAATACATGTGCTGGTTAGTCAGTTTATTAGAAACGTTTTATTACTAAATGATGAGGAGGTCTGATCTTTTTGGGCCAAAGCTAAAAAAGAAATGCAATTTGGAGTTAATCAGGAACTTTGTTAGCACTAAAGCCAAATCCAGAATAGCTGAATAGCCAAAGATTGTAAAACGGCTCACCTATTTATCTAATAAAAAATTCCCTGTTAGAGGGAGAAATATTGGAACTGGATAATTTACAAGTTAATCTAGATGAATAATACAATGAAAAACTGAAAGGTGCATTTGTCTGATAAAAAGAAAAAAAATGGCTTGAAGAAGGTGAACAAAGTTCACATTATTTCTTTATCATCATCATCATCATCTTCTTCTTCTTCTTCTTCTTCTTCTTCTTCTTCTTCCACTTGATCCGGGTTGGGGTTGCGGGGGCAGCATTCTATGCAGTGAGGTCCAGATGTCCCTCTCCCCATCCGCTTCCTCCAGCT
>JBCNYH010221933.1:0-15202 GCA_039654325.1 Tandanus tandanus | reverse complement strand
GAAAGGAGTTTGTGAGTGGGGGGGGTTAAGGGGGTAACGAGGGGGGGAAGGACTCTTTTTTTTTTTTTTTTTTTTTTTTTTTTTTTTTATTTATTTTATTTTTTTTTTAACTGCAGACTAATTAGCAGATGTAATCTGATACAGGTGTTTGTTTTAGAACTGCAAAGTACCTGGTGAATCCATAATATTTTCCTCAGAATTGAGGGATTCCACATTTTTTTCCTCTGTTTGATCTGTAAAAACGGTTGCAATTTCTTTATTTTTGTAAGTGTTTCATTAACCATCTCCTGAATGGCCATTATAACTCACAACGCAGAGAAAACACACACGAGTTGTATATATACTTTAGGAGAACTTGAGAAAGTTATCCAAGATGGTGGCGCGGCAATAGCAAGCAGCAGCCACTCCGGAACCAAAATGGTGCTATATATTTTTTTTTTAGCCCGAATTACAAGTGCAGTGGACAACAAAGAGTGGTGTTCATGCATACAACCGCCATAAATACTACAGCTAAGAAATCATGCAGTTACTAACCTGCATGATGTACTCTGCAAACTTAGTGACCTCGGCTTGCTGTGAATACCAGTCCTTCAGTCCTCGGTGTCGGCTGATGCCAGTGGCTGGGAGAGAGGACATCGCAAACGGTGCTTGAGGAAGCGGAAGCGCGGAAAACGGGCGGGTGTCCGTGCTAGGCTAAAAACAAACCCTAGCCGGCCGGCACTACACTCCATCATTTTGTCCAACGTCTGCCCACTGGACAATAAATTGGACTGCATCTGACTCCACCGAACTTCACGGTGTGAGTACAGAGACTGCTGTGTCTTTGTTTTTATGGAAACATGGCTCAACAACAGAGTTGCGGACACCGCAATTCAGCTAGCTGGGCTAACCGTGTTTCGTGCCGACAGGAATGCAGCTCTGTGCGGTAAAACTTGTGGTGGCGGAATATGTGTTTACATCAACTCGGAATGGTGTAAGGTGTAAGGAGTGCTTGTGTCTAACTACTGCTCATCAGTAGTGGAGTTTGTGACTGTTAGATGCAGACCTTTTTATTTACCCAGGGAATTCACTATCACGTTTATTATCGGAGTGTACATTCCACCCAGTGCTAATGCTAAGGAGGCTCTATGTGAGCTCTACGGAGCTACTAGCGAGCTGCAGAATGCTCACCCCGAAGGACTGTTTTGCCAAACTGTCCCCAGCCATCAGAGGCGAAGTGCGCACACGCCCAGAGAATTCATGGCCACTTCCAAAACAGCGGAGACTCCCGGCGCATGTGGCAGGGCGTCCAGGCAATCACCAACTACAGGACAACACCACCTGCTTGTGACAGTAATGCCTCCCTCCCAGACGTGCTGAACACCTTCTACTCTCGGTTTGAGGGACAGAACCACCCGACAGTGAGGAAGACGATCCCTCCTCTTAACGACGAGGTGTTCTGTCTCACCACTGCTGACGTGAAGAGAACTCTACACAGAGTCAACACACGGAAGTCTGCTGGACCAGACAACATTCCTGGCAGAGTGCTCAAGGAGTGTACAGAGCAGCTAGCAGGTGTCTTCACTGACATCTTCAACATCTCCCTGAGCAGCTCCCTCATTCCAACGTGCCTCAAGACAACAACCGTCGTCCCTGTGCCTAAGAAGTCTACGGTTTCCTGCCTCAATGACTACTGTTCCGTCGCACTCACACCAATCATGATGAAATGCTTCGAGAGGCTCGTCATGGGGCACATCAAGTCACAGGTATCATCCTCACTGGACCCCTTGCAGTTTGCATATCATCCTAATGCTCTACGGACGATTCCATCATCACAACCCTCCATCTGGCCCTCACACACCTGGACTGTAAAGACACATGCACGAATGCTATTCATGGACTTTAGTTCAGTATTCAACACAATCATCCCTCAGCAGCTGATTGAGAACCTGAGCCTGCTGGGCCTGAACACCCCTCTCTGCAACTGGATTCTGGATTTCCTGACTGGGAGACCCCAGTCAGTCCGAATCAGGAACAGCATCTCAAGCACCACCACACTGAACACTGGAGCTCCTCAGGGCTGTGTGCTCAGTCCACTGCTGTTCACTTTGTTGATTCACAACTGTGCAACACTGCACAGCTCCAACCACATTATTAAGTTCGCTGATGACACGACCATGGTGGGTCTCATCAGCAAGAAAGACGAGTCAGCTTACAGAGAGGAGGTGCAGCGGTTAACAGCCTAGTGTAGAGCCAACAACCTGTCTCTGAGCGTCGACAAGACTAAAGAGATGGTTGTTGACTTCAGGGGAGCACAGATTGACCGTTCTGCTCTGTTCATCGATGGCTCCTCTGTGGAGATCGTCAAGAGCACCAAATTCCTTGGTGTTTATCTGGCAGAGAATCTCACCTGGTCACTCATCACCAGCTCCATCACCAACAAAGCCCAGCAGCACCTCTACTTCCTGAGAAGGCTGAGGAAAGCCCGTCTCCCATCCCCTATTCTGACTGTGTTCTACAGAGGGACCATCGAGCGCATCCTGAGCAGCTGCATCACTGCCTGGTTTGGGAACTGCCGTCTCAGATCGTAAGACCCTTCAGCGGATAGTGAGGACAGCTGAAAAGATCATCGGAGTCTCTCTTCCCCCTATCACGAACATTTACACTGCACGCTGCGTCCGCAAAGCTAACAGCATTGTGGATGACCTCACAAACACTCTTCACTCTCCTGCCATCAGGAAAGATGTACCGGAGCATTCGGGCCCTGACAACCAGAATGTGTAACAGTTTCTTTCATCAAGCCATCAGGCTCCTTAACCCCCAGGACTGAACTACACAAAAATCTCTCTCTCTCTTACACACACACGCACATATATACACCCAGTACTGTACAAGACTAAAAGAACTGAACTGTACTAAATTCTCTGTCCCTCTCAAACACGTACACACACACATACACACACTCTCTTTCGCCTGTGTAGACACACACATAACTTACATTGTTCACTATTTATTGCACTACCTCAACCCTGTTATTATTTCATTATGCTGCTATATTTATATTTGTCTATGCCTATATTCTATTTGCACTACCTCAACCGCTGCTACTCTGTACATCATTTCATTTTTTTTTTTCCATCTCTTCTTTTTCTTTGAGTGGTTTTTATAGTACTGTTTTTGCACTGTATTGTCTTTGTACTGTTTGCACATAGTTGCACACTTTGCACTTTATGTGGGTAGGACAAAAACTTTCATCCTAGCTCTGTGTTTTTTTTTGTATGTTCATTTTTGTTGTATGTTTATGTAGCACCTGGTCCTGGAGAAATGTTTCGTTTCACTATGTACTGTGTCAGTATGTGGTTAAAATGACAAAGCTTCTTGAACTGAACTGAAAGTTCATACATGCTCATTCGTCCAATCAGAGAGGCTCTTACAAATGACTTTTGCGACTTTGCTGCAAAACCATAATTTATGTAGAACCAGTGGTTTTTAACAGGGGCTAGTAAATTTTCTGAGCCACTAGCCCTGGGGGCTAATGGAGTGTTGACCCCTGAGACTAATTCTTAAAGCTTCTGTTGACCTTTTTATTGAATATTCCTGACATGCTCTTTTTCCTGCCATAACCAAAATTTTTTGAATATTAACATTGGCATGTCCATGAAATAAGGAATAACAAAGAATTATCTTATCATTATTATTATTTATTATTATTATTGTTATTGTTATTAATATTACTATGTGTACAAATTAAAAATGAAAATGCAGGAGACAGTGATTGGGTTGTCCTGGTACATTCAAGTCATTATTATTGTTATCATTTTAACCAGTCCGTCTGCATCTCTAAAGTTATGTGTGCTGAAGCCATTAAATATGAGTGACGTAGTCATGCTGTATTACAGTATTGTTGTTTCCAGTAACAGTTCCATAATGATAAAGGTACAGATTTTTTAATCGTGTCATGTGTTTATATGTTTTTCAGATGTATCACCACTTGGAGTTTCAGAGAAGTTTTGCTAAAAGTGCTGTTTTGAAAAAGCAGGACCCAGGAGAGAATCCGTATTGCTGTGAACAGTGTGGGAGGAGTTTCAGTCAGAAGAGTTATCTTCAACGGCATGAGCGTATGCACACCGGAGAGAAGCCATATTACTGTGAACAGTGTGGGAAGTGTTTCAGTCAGAAGAGTTCTCTTCAACGGCATGAGCGTATCCACACCGGAGAGAAGCCGTATTGCTGTGAACAGTGTGGGAAGAGTTTTAGTCTGAAGAGTACTCTTCAACGGCATGAGCGTATCCACACTGGAGAGAAGCCGTATTACTGTAAACAGTGTGGGAAGAGTTTTACTTGTCGGAGTTCTCTTCAACAGCATGAGCTTATCCACACAGGAGAGAAGCCGTATTACTGCAAACAGTGTGGGAAGAGTTTTAGTCTGAAGAGTTCTCTTCAACGGCATGAGCGTATCCACACAGGAGAGAAGCCGTATTACTGTAAACAGTGTGGGAAGAGTTTTACTCAGCAGAGTCATCTCCAACAGCATGAGCGTATCCACACAGGAGAGAAGCCGTATTACTGCGAACAGTGTGGGAAGTGTTTTACTCAGCAGATTTCTCTCCAACACCATGAGCATATCCACACCAGACTGAAGCCATATTGCTGTGAACAGTGTGGGAAGAGTTTTATTAGTCAGAGTCATCTCCAATGGCATGACCGTATCCACACAGGACTGAAGCCATATTGCTGTGAACAGTGTGGGAAGAGTTTTAGTCTGAAGAGTTCTCTTCAAAGGCATGAGCGTATCCACACAGGAGAGAAGCCGCATACCTGTGAACAGTGTGGGAAGTGTTTTACTCGTCGGAGTAGTGTCCTGCTTCATCAACGTATCCACACCGGAGAGAAGCCATATTGATGTAAACAGTGTGGAAAGAGTTTTATTCATAAGCGTAATCTCTAACGGCATGAGGGTTGTCACTCAGGCGTGACTGTGGACAGCGTGGGAAGAGTTTCAGAGCCCAGAGTAACCTTCATCACCACCACCAAGGTCTTCCAGGACAGTCGCTGTATTTAGCTACACCACACGGCCACACATGACGTCGAATCGTGATGTACGTAATGCATAAACTATGTGTTGCACAAAAATACGATCGGGGGTTTCCCCAACTAAATTTATTCTTGCTGTAACACACCAAGGTGTTAGGGTGTGCTACAGTTGAAAATCACTGAATACTTCATTAACAAGATGTCAGAGCGAACGCAGTCTGTGGACCTAAAAAAAAGCTGATGTAACTGAGATGGATTCAAATGGGGATAAAGCCAAACATTCACATTCAAAGGTACAGTTACATACACTGTGGGGACAATTGATAAGCTGATGGAAAATCCAGACAACATGATAGAAGTCAAATGCCCTATGGCTGAATTTAAAGTCATAGAAAATTTTGTGCTGGCACCATTGTTCCAAGATTCAAGTTTCAAGTTTATTTGTCATCTACAGGTAACAATGAAACATCACTACCGGCAATGAAATTCTTGGACTCTGACTTGAATGATATTTTTACATTGACTTTAAAAAGAAATGAACGTAGCCTACCGTGAATTCACCCAATGGTTTTTGCTTTGTTGCTGAACTGTTGTGAGGAAGCCTGGAAGTTTGAAATTAGACGTTGCCATCATTGATTTTTGGAGCCAGGAGTGACGTATTTAGACGCAACTGCGTAGCATGCTGGGAGTATAGGAGGAGCAATTGGTGGATCAACCCGCCCACCCATTCTATGTCCCACCCTAAAGACCAACAACTTTGAATGGAGCAAACTCTATATTACACGGCCAATGAACAAACCTGGAGTACAGTTAGCATCCGTAGTCCGAGGTAAGCCTTCTTGCTAATTGTTAAAGTAATCTTAGTAACTAAATACACGAATTAAGACTGAGAGAATTATGTATTTTTAGATAGTGTCCATCTGAGTGCTGTTTATTTTTCTCTTTGTCACTATAGCCTTCAGTGTAATGCATTTCTCACTATTTCACTTTATTTTAAATCCACTCAAGTTCAGGATTATCAGGGACAACTTTGTCCGGGGTGGGGGCCAGAGAGCCACAGAGGCTGTGGAGAGAAACCATGGTGTTGATGAAGTCTCCAACTATTGGTTCGGCTGGGGTTCTACATATAAACTCTCTCACACACAAGGACTCATGAGGAATGATGGTTACTGGACTTTTTATCACCTTACTTGTGGACTGCTGCAACAAAGGTTTTTTAATGATGTACAACAAACCTACAAACTGCTTTACCAAGCACTGTATTTTATATATGTGTATTTTTTGTTGTTGTTATTTACTGTTTTAACAGTAATTTAAACTTGTTATTAAAATAATGTTGCACTGGAGATACAATTACCTGTTTTTGATATTTAAACTTAAATTGTAACAGTTAAGTTCACCTTTACTCTGATCCACAGCTATCAAAGTGATTCAGTTTGTCAGTAATTAATTTATTAATTAAGTTCACCCACTATAAGTGTGTAAAAAGTTTTTATGGTGTATATCTCGTATGGATTTTAACAATAGCAGCATGGTACACTATTAATGCAAGAAAGCATGGATGGAGGTTTTGCTTGAATTTGAAAATTTTCACTTTATACTACAATAGAAATATTTGAGAACTAAGGATGATGTTCATGCAGTCTCCCTCTTCTACATCAAATCTGCTGCTCTGAGCTCTTCCCTCTGTTGGTGCTGGTCCATCAGTTTTCAGTGGATAACTTTTCAGTTTACACTACAAGCATGTTAGGTATATTACCAGCAAATAATAATGTAGTAAACAAAAATTTTAATACATTTCTTACAAAGTGATGCAGCAGCCTTCAAGCTGTGAAAACAGGTGTTCTGGTCAAAGCACAGACAGGGTGTCTGATTTCCTGAAAAAGACATTACAAACATAAATTTAAAGCTCATTATAATTAAATCCTGTCTCAGTTGAAAGCCAACTCACCGCGATGAGGTTTAGGACAAGAGTGGGAACACAGGACAGACATAGTTCAATACAAAATCAAGTTCAAATAAAATTACACATCTAACATTACATGCAGAGCAATCATCACACAACACCTACAGTATTATCTGTACCAAATATAATTATATAATGTATAATTAAAAAATATATTACTGATTTAATCACATCAATCACACTGACAATGTTTAATGTGAAATAATGCAGCCTACACAACTTGAAAGTAAAAAGAAAGACATTCATACTTGTTAAAGGTCCACACTCCAACCCAAACAATCAGTGTCAACATGTGTCATTAGTTCAAACAAATATCACGTAAACTTTGGTTTACCTGTTGCAATCAAAGGCTACAGAAATATACTGAACTGCAAAAAATCCAATCACAATATTAAATAAACAGGACAAGTAGGAGGCCTTGATAAAGAGTCCAAAATCGACTTTAATTTTAAAGAGTTTTGGCTAGTGTCACCAGATAACACGGCCACCAGATAACATGGATATCTTGTGACAGTGAACAATAAATATGAATATTGGGGTGTTTTTTCAGAAGGGAGTTTATAACCGTAGATTATGCACTGATTTCTCAATGGAGTGGTGGCGCAGATGGGTAAACACCTTGATGACACGTTAGTGATCCTTTTCAACGCTGAGGCAACAATGTACTGACAAGGAGAATGAAACAAACCATATAAGATTATAATCCTTTTAAAATCATTATAATATGAATATATATATATATATATATATAGTTCCAACAAGATTTAATTTACTCCTGTTGTGAAATTTAATACAGATATGAAATGATAATGAACATTAAATCCTTTTTATTTACTTTGTCATAAATTTTAATTGAGTATCCTGAAATACTGGCAGTGTTCAATATTATTTTACATTTGTGAGAACTTTTACTTAATTGAGTTATTAACTTGCAAATTTACTAATTACCTTCTACCAATGATATGTACACATGTTCTGCTTAACTGTGATATTACTACTGATTTTTTAAATAAAAAAATTGCATGTAAGTAGTTATAATTATGGTGTAGCTTCAGTATTACAGGCTGAAAACACGCTAAGTATGTATTAGTTATACAAAATAAGACATAATATACAAATAAGACACTGATCTAAAGCAATAAAGCAACAACCCAAATACGCTCCGTTGTTTTATTTACAATTTTCCATAATAAATCAAGCAGGAAATTGCGATCCTCCCCAATCGCCTTAAGGAACCTATGCTTCATATGTAGGTTTGTTTACATTTTGTAAGGTCCCAAGATGGCGCTGAACGAGTTTCGTTTTCGTACAGTATACTAGGTGCTCATTGGTTGGTCTATTTATTTAGATGTCTATGCAAGAACCATTGAACTGTATTATAAGCTGAAACAGAGTTTGGATGAAAAAGTCGCGATTTCGCGGCGCCATATTGGAAGCAGGATGATGTAGAACAGCTGAGCAGGTTGCTAATATAAACAAACCTGCATAGCTTCAGGCTTGCTGCAAAAAATCTAATTTTATAGAAGTCTCAAGATGTCACAGACATTATAACCTGTTTAAGAGAAATAAATATATAAATGTGTGCGTGATTTCTTCAATCTTCATATTTGTATATATTTTAACAAAGAATAAAACGCATTATACTTGCATTAACATCTCATGTGCATATCAATAACTGAATTTGTACTTTAACAGTTCTAAATGGGGCATTTGAAAAAATGAACCAGTGTTTTATAGTCTTAGTACCAGCATTAACACACACTTTGTGTTACTACATTTCCAAATTTACAAGTTTATTTACTTCACATAAATTGACCCAATGTGGGTGTACTGTGAATTTTACAACATAAAATGTAAAATATTGTAAGACATAAGCTATAAAATTAAAAAAAACATTTTAAATGCTACAATTAAAGTTCATTATAAGCTTAAGTAGTCATACAGAAAATTAAAGATAGTCTACCAAGGCAACCTATACCTCTATAATTATTAGAGTACTTTTTTGTCACCCTTCATTTTATACATATTGTCTGAACCTGGGGTTTTATTATTTTTTAACTTTCACATTACTACATTTGTTGCTTTACTCTACTGTAAATTTTATCAGTTTGACCCAAGAGATGTATCATACATGTGTATGGTATGTCACTAATGTTATCAAAGTGGAAATTAGCATTTACTAACTTTTCCCCTAAGCTCACAGTGATAAGATCACATTAACAATTTATATTAGCCTCATGTTATTTTATCAATTTTCATAAATGCTAAAAATAGCTAAAGTGAACGGTTGCTAATATCTCATTCTACAGTAGTATAAATTTTTGTTCCAATGTGTGCAAGGATTTTGCATTATTTCTTAATATTAATTAATAATCATTAAATTCCTGTACAATATGGGCAAATACGATAGTACTGTATATACCTAGAAGATTATGGCACTTGAGAAATGTCTTATAAAGACTTAATGGATATTTCAGAGAACATGCAGGTTTTTTCTTTTACCACACAAATGTTAAGTTACTGTGTTTTTGTACACTTGAGGTTGAAAACTGTATTCCAGTACATAATAAATACATCAATTAACAGTACATTGTAGAAATATTATACTACTACGTTTGTAATTGAAATAAAGAATACAAGTCTTTCTAGAATCTAGATCTGAATTATACTTTATAGAGATCTAGATCTACAATAGATCTAGTCTTAGACACAGTCATTCATAGAAATTGACCTAGGCTTAGTCTATATCTTGCTTAATTAATAGGTTAAAACTCACTTGTGGAACGTTATTTCCAGCTCTTTTGGATTCTACGTTCTGGTAATTATTGCAATTTATGGCATAACACTCTTTTCCTTTCGTGGATTTTGCTTTTTACAGTATGATAGCCGTGGTCTATCATCATTCACTTACATTCTAACCACTGTGTCCTGTTTCCAATATGGTGGCTCCGTGACACATTTCCATATAACGTACAAACCGACCAGGGCCCGTTCCAGTTTATAATACAGTGCACATGAACTGAATGTTGTCTTCTCGTTGTGAAAAAGCACAAATCCAGGATCCAGGAGGGTTCAGAAGAAAACCTACATTTACAGAGTGTCGAGTACAAATTGAGGGTATGTAATATTTGTTAAATCTGTTTTGTACATTTTTGAAGAATATATGTTATTTGTAAGTGTTTATATTTTAAGTATTGTGACGTTAACTTAGACTTTTTAGCCTTTCAAGTTACATTTCTTCTTTTTTTGGATAAACTTTTCTTTTCCCCAGTGTGAGACCAGGAGTGGAGGTTATTTATCTTGTATGTAAACTGGTCTTAGTGATTAGATATTAATTATGGTGGGAAACTCCTGCAACTTTTAGAAATTGATTAAAACTGATTGTTCTGCACTATTTTAAATGGTGATGTCTACAAATGATTTTAATAAGTAACCCCAAACTTTTTTTTTTCTTTTTCTTTAAATAGACATGGCCTCTTCCCTTCTACATAACACCACATGCACATGAAAAGAAAATACTGGCCTTGTTAAATGGGCCTTTCCAGCTTCATGGAGCCAGTATTTAAATTTTTTTTTTTTTACAGTATTTTATACAGGCCAAATATATAAATATAATAATATAAAAAATAACCTGGTGTTATTGTAATGATATATCAACTGATATTGTTTGTACTTTTACTATTACAGGGATGAGAATTTTTTTACAATCGGCAGATTTCGGCCTTTTCAATTGTTAAAATAGCCATTCTTGAGATCGATGCAATTTTACATTTTTTTTTTTTTTTTATCCGGGGTGAGTCCGGTTGAGCCGGCGGCTGCATGGCAGTCAGTACCCACCCTAACATACCCTGGACTTTACCCTTATGTGCTGCTGCTATGCTGCCGCCATGCTGCTGCCTGCTTTGATAAATCTTTCAACGCTAACAGTTTGATGTAGACACACCTTATGACTTTCACCAAAACACTCACTTCTCTTCATTTCTAGTTATTTTCTCTCCTCCTGCCTGTGTTTTTCAGTCTCAGTGTGTGTGTCCTTGTGGTGACGTCGGTACGTGCACATGTGGTGTACATGTATGGTCTCAAACGACTGTATTTTATTCAGTAAAATGTTCATTCTATCCTGCATAAGTTATTGTTGAGTTTCACCTCAATATTAAGAGACAATATTAGCATGTTGCACCTGTTTGCTAGGTGAGGGGTTTCGTAGGTCTGCCATTTTGATGCATGTCTGTGTTTTATCATGGGTGTGTGCTGCAAACGACACACAAACACACATCCATAGCTAATGAATTTCTGTATTTGTCTATTAATGCAGGTATTGAAATGTTTGTGTTTCTTAAATACTATTAAAATGTTAAAACTTTAAAAAAGTTGTTTATGGAGCTGCTTTGTAAATGTATTTGCATTTAAGTACAGGAAAATAACTAAAATACTGGATTTTGGGCTCAAATTATCAGACATTTTATTTCATTAGATGTATTTTTCTTAAATATGTTATTTTGTGTGTATTTAATTTTATTGTAAAATATATTTTTGTATTGTATTATTTGAGATACACTAAAGCCCATCTCGATCATGATCAGAGGAGTGTGTGCTGCAGATGAGACACACATACACACAGCTGATGGATTTCTGTATTTGTCTGTTAAAGCAGAGCCAAAAACCCATGTACCATCTCTTGAATGGTCCCAGAACACAACACAAAGAACATACACACAGGTTATATATACTTCAGGAGATTTCAACGGGGGCTAGTACATTTTCTGAGCCACTAGCCCTGGGGTTAACGAAGTGTTGACCCCTGAGACTAATTCTCAATGCTTCTGTTGACATTTTTTTAAATATTCATGACATACTCTGGCTTTTTTCTGCCGTAACCGAAAATGTTCTTTTTTTTTTTCAATCTTCATCATCTTCCACTTAATCCGGGGTCGGCTTGTGGGGGCACCAGCCTAAGCAGTGAGGTCCAGATGTCCCCAGGGAAGTGTTCAGGAGGCATTCTAATCATATGCCCAAGCCACCTCAACTGACTCCTCT
Source organism: Tandanus tandanus (assembly GCA_039654325.1). Classification (NCBI taxonomy): domain Eukaryota; kingdom Metazoa; phylum Chordata; class Actinopteri; order Siluriformes; family Plotosidae; genus Tandanus; species Tandanus tandanus. The sequence continues at coordinate 3,186 of JBCNYH010221933.1, read as the reverse complement.
CAACGCGAAGGAGCAGCGGTTCTACTCTGTCCTCCTCCCGGATGACCTAGCTTCTCACCCTATCTCTGAGGGAGAGCCTGTCACGCTGCAAAGGAAGCTCATTTCAGCCGCTTGTATTTGCGATCTTGTTTTTCCGCTCATTACCCAAAGCTTGTGACCATAGGTGAGGGTAGGAACGTAAATCGACTGGTAGATTGAGAGCTTTCCTTCCTTCCGGTTCAGCTCCCTCAGTGAACAAGACCCCAATGTACTTGAACTCCTCCACTTGAAGCAGGACCTCATTCCAGACCCGGAGGGTGCATTTACTCAGTCAGCTGCGAATCACTCCAGTGAGAGCTGGAGGTCCTGGCTTGATGAAACCAAAAGGACAACATCAAACGCAAAAAGCAGAGAGGAGATCCTATGGCCACCAATCCAGAACCCTTCAAGACCTTGATTGCACCTAGAAGTTCTATCGATAAATATTATGAATAGAACCGGTGACAAAGGACAGCCTTGGTGGAGTCCAACCTCCACTGGCAGGGACGAAAACCACATTGTTCCTGAATCCAATGATAGTTGGAACACACCCTCTGGTCCCCTTTTTTAAAAAGGGGAACTACTACCCCAGTTTGCCAATCAGAGTGTGTCAACCAAGACGGTCCTACAACATTCAGAGCCTTGAGGTATTCAGGGCAGATCTCGTCCACCCCTGAAGCCTGGCCACTGAAGAGCTTTTTAACTACCTCAGTGATCTCGTGCCCAGTAATGGGCAGACCCCCCTCTGAACCCCCAGGCTCTTCCACAGAGGGCGTGTTGGTGGGATTGAGGAGGTCCTCAAAGTATTTCTTCCACCTCCCGACAACAGCCCCAGTAAAGGGTTCCAACAGTGTTTGTGGAGTACTGCTTCTCCCTCCTGAGGCATCAGATGGTGGTCCAGAGCCTTTTTGAGGCAAATCGATAGTCTTTTTCCACCAAACTCCTCCCACAGCCGATATTTTGCATCAGTGACAGCCTGGGCTGCAGCATGTTTGGCTTGTCCGCACCCGTCCACTGCCTCAGGAGTCCCACAGGCCAAAAGAACCTGCTAGGCCTCTTTCTTCAGCTTGATGGCCTCCCTCACTGCTGATATCCACCACCAGGTTCGGGGATTGCCCCCATGACAGGCATCGATGACCTTCCAGCCACAGCTCTGGGCTGCCACCTCAATAATGAAGACACGGAACATGGCCCATTCAGACTCCATGTCCTCAGCCTCCATTGGGATGTGGTTGTAGCTCTGCCAGAGGTGGGAGTTGAAGACCCTTCTGACAGGAGACTCCAGCAAATGTTCTCAGAAGACCCTAATAATCCGACCATTTTTATTCCACTAAGGCCACTCAGATACTTGTTTAGTCCCTTGTCATCTCAAAGCTAGAATAATGCAACCCACTCCTGGCAGGTCTGGTTTTGAGCACCGTTTGACCCCTGCAACTGATCCAGAATACAGCGGCACGGCTTGTTTTCAACCCCCCAACTTCTCCCACTCCACTGCCATGCTCTTTCTCCATTGGCCTCCTGTAGCTGCTTGCATCAGACTCAAAACATTAATGCTAGTCTACAGAGCTAATAATGTGCCTGCGCCCTCCTACCTCAAAGCACTTATCACACCCCGCACTGCACTGTGTTGTCTCCGATGCTGAAGCTCTGCTAGACTGGTCCCTCCTTCTATCAAGGGACAAGGAAAACACGCATCTAAACTTCTCTCTGTTCTGGCACCGAGGTGGTAGAATGCGCTTTCTCTAGATGTCCACACGGATGACTCACTGGGTGTCTTCCTACGAAAGCTGAAAACCTACCTTTTTCGGAAGTACAGTTTTACTCGTCGGAGTAGTCTCCTACTTCATGAATGTATCCACACAGGAGAGAAGCCGTATTGCTGTAAACAGTGTGGGTAATGCATAAACTATGTGTTGCACAAAAATACGATCAGGGGTTTCCCCAACTAAATTCATTCTAGCTGTAACACACCAGGGTGTTAGGGTGTGTTACAGATGAAAATCACTGAATACTTCATTACACAAGTCAAACGCCCTATGGCTGAATTTAGTCATTAATTATTTTTAATTTAATAAAAATTTTGTGGTGGCACCATTGTTCCAAGTTTCAAGTTTATTTGTCATATACAGGTAACAATAAAACATCACTACCGGCAATGAAATTCTTGGACTCTGACTTGAATGATATTTTTACATTGACTATAAAAAGAAATGAACGTAGTCTACCGTGATGTCACCCATCATGTCACCCATCACAGCAACATGTTTGTGTTCTGTTGCTGAACTGTCGTGAGGAAGCCTGGAAGTTTAAAATTAGCTGTTGCCATCTTTTGCTTTTTGGAGCCAGGAGTGACATATTTAGACGCGACTGCGTAGCATGCTGGGAGTATAGGAGGAGCAATTGGTGGATCAGCCCGCCCACCCATTCTATGTCCCACCCTATAGCCCATCAACTTTGAATGGAGCAAAGTCTATATTACACGGCCAATGAACAAACCTGGAGTACAGTTAGCATCCATAGTCCGAGGTAAGCCTTCTTGCTAATTGATAAAGTAATCTTAGTTGCTAAATACACAAATGTCCAAATTTCGTTAATATTACATATATGAGAAGTATTTTTATAATGTAATTGCCACTGAAGTTACAATGAGTGAGAATGGTTATAAGCTAACTGTTTATTAGATAATGAGCTAACCACTCGGGGATAGCCTATGAGTTTTAAAATTGGCTGTGCAAAATCTATTTTTATCCAAAAAATATTAACATTAAAAAGTGTTAACAGTGATGGCTTGTTTTTAATGTTTGTAAAATGCTGTTAACTTTTAGTAAAAAATCTGAACATATAGCTGTTAAGATAACTCTACATTACTAACATCTGTTCTCTGTTAATCTACCTGTAAACTGAACGAATTACAGTGGCATGGTTCAGCTCTGTTTCTGTGAGTTATTATTATTATTATTTGCAGGTCTGTTTCTTTTAATTGTTTATGATGAATGTCAATACATTTTTTAAAAATGATTTCTTTATCTCTTCCAGAATAAATAACTTCTTTGTGCTGAGTATGGCAGGTGCATCCACACAATGCTACTGAAGTGAGTATAAGTTAGTTCTCTATTGCTGTTTAATGTAAAGGAGTGTGTGTGTGTGTGTGTGTGTGTATGTATATAT
>JBCNYH010221867.1:0-15209 GCA_039654325.1 Tandanus tandanus | reverse complement strand
GCATATAAAATACAGGAGGTAGACAATAACAAGAAATATACAAACAATAAACAGAATTAATTAAATATTTCCCTTCACACATCTTTCCTTCCCAGTGACTGTTCCTGTGGCTATCCATTTCTGCACTACATTTCTAACAGTGGATATAGACAGTCCAAACCTTCCAGATAATTTCTTGTACCTTTCTCCTAATTCATCTTAGGAATTATCTTTGTTTTTAGGTCAGTGGAGAGTTGTTTAGAGGCCCCCTTGTTTCCACTCTCTAAGAAAGAACCTAGGATAAGCACAGCCAGCAATTACCTAATGTTAAATAGCCTTTTTCATGATTGGTTCCACCTGTCTTTGTAATTGAATATCTAATGAGCTAATCAAAGCAATTTTGTGCTGCAACCTGTCAGCTATAAATTCCTACATTTCTCAAAATGAATGTGATTAAAAGGGTGCCCAAATTTTTCATTCATTCATACATTCATCCTTTTCCGCTTTTTTTGGGGTTGGGTCACAGGGGAAGCAGCCTAAGCAGTGAGGTCCAGACGTCCCTCTCCCCAGCCACTTCCTCCAGCTCATCCGGGAAAATGCCAAGGTGTTCCCAGACCACCCGAAAGACATAGTCCCTCCAGCGTGTTCTGGATTGGCCCCGAGGTCTCTTCCTGGTTGGACATGCCCGAAACACAACACCAAGGAGGTGTTCGGGAGGCATTCTAATCTCCTTTCAACTGAAAGCAGAACTTCTCACCCTATCTCTAAGGGAGAGCCCTTTCACCCTGCGAAGGAAGCTCATATCTGTAACAACAATGTTGTTGTTTTGTTCACTACCCAAAGCTCATGACCATAGGTGAGGGTAGGACCGTAAATCGACCTGTATATTGAGAGCTTTGCCTTCCGGCTCAGCTCCCTCTTCACCACAACGGACCAGTACAAGCTCAGCTTTACAGCAGAGGCTGCACCCATCCGCCTCTCAATCTCCCGCTCCATCCTTCCCTCACTCGTGAACAAGACCCCGAGATACTTGAACTCGTCCACTTGGAACAGGACCTCATTCCAAACCCGGAGGGTGCATTCCACCCTTTTTCCAGCTGAGAACCATGGCCTCGGAGGTGCTGATTCTCATCACGGTTGCTTTACACTCAGCTGTGAATTGCTCCAGCGAGAGCTCGAGGTCCCGGCTCGATGAAGCCAAAAGGACAACGTCATCTGCAAAAAGCAGAGACGAGATCCTATGGCCAACAAACCAGAACCCCTCAACACCTTGACTGTGCCAAGAAATTCTATTCATAAAAATTATGTACACAACTGGTGACAAAGTGCAGCCTTAGTGGAGTCCAACCCCCACTGGTAACGAATTTGACATGTTACCAATGCAGACCAAGCTCTGGCTCTGGCAATACAGAGACCAAACGGCCTGTAGCAACGGGTCCGGTATACCATATTCCCGGAGCACACCCCACAAGATAGCCAGAGGGACACGGTTGAAAGCCTCCTCCAAGTCTACAAAGCACGTGTGGACAGTTTTGGCAAACTCCCATGCCCCCTCCAGGACCTGTTAAAGGAACAGGGATCTGTTAAAGTCAAACCTTCACAACACATGTTTGTAGAAGTATATAATTGCACCAACCAAGGAGAACCTCAGAAAAACAGGAGAACCTCAGAGTTGTTGGGGCTCATCAGGCTGAAAAAGTTTACTAAAAGTTTGGGCCTCAAGGTGGGAGGGTGCCCCAATGGACAGCTGATATAGCTACACAGCAATGACACCAGCTCACCTGTAAACTGCAACAAATGTTGGGATACCACCTAAGGGGGTCCTCCACTAGTTTGTTGTCAGAGTCAAAGAGTCTGGAGCAATGCATGCTGGCAGGTGACATGATGCGGCTGAGTAGCAGGTGTAGCATTATCATCATCAAAGAATGGATAGTTCATAGCTGAACTGCCATGGCTCTCCATTTTGCTCTGTCCCACACACTTGTACAAAACTCTTCCTACTGATCTCTTTGATGTTGTCACTTATTCAGGTATTGGGTCTTCTTCTTTTCATTTTCCTGTATCCTGGTCCCATCAGTCCTTTTCCAGGAGGTCACTTCTAAGAATTGCATTGGAAATTAATATTCTCATTGTGTGTGCAGAAGCCATTTCACCCTGTATACACTGCACATTCCAAACATGCAATCAACTCATGCACATTCCAATCTGTCCAATCAGCTTCTGACCACAGTGTGTGAGCACCTCATTCTCTATACATTAAAACAGAGTGTTCTCCCTGTTATCTCTATGAAGCAGATTAGAGAATCCAGACCCCTAAATACCTTGTTTTACAGCCTTACAGAAACTGGCTAGAACCAGTTTTCTGAAAGTAAAAGGCGCATCCTCAGGGGGAGCAGGGTTTTTTATTTTCTCTTTATCCCTGCTGATTGTATGTTTTTTCTGTGTAATCTCTAGAGCTCATATATTGTCTTCATAAAGGAGATTCTCACAGATGTGACGTGTGATCTTACAGTAATTTACAACCCCAATTAATGGTGCCCGAACAGGGACCTCTCAGCTCTGCGTAAGCTGCTGGATTGGAAATTCCGAAGGATGCTTATAAGGGGAATCTCTTTTACCCTTTTAAATTTCTTAGTTGAGAATTGAATGCAGCGGTCAGACTGAACTTGTCATTTGAGTGAGTTTACTTTTTTGCAATTGAAATATATTGTTGTTGATTGTACAAATTTGAATTTGACTATAATATTGCAAATAAGAAGTGGGGACAGACAAACAGATACCAACAGTCATGGAAAAACATCCTAAAAAATTTTGATGTGAAGTGTCGTCTGGGGTTTAAAGAGAGAGCGAGAGTAATTTTAGTAAAGTGTTGCGCAGTGGGCAGTAGTGAGGCATGAGACATAAAACCTAATGATCTTAGGCGTTTCACTATTCATGACGGTAAAAAAGATGGTCTTAATTCCAGGTCCAAAAATAAGCCCGCATACAGTCGTGTATAGCGAACAGCAAGCTGCACCCTCTGCTTCTGTGGCAAAACGCCCCAATTTCATGAATGTGCATATATCCTTTAGTGGGTAAGCTGTAAAAAGTTACAGTTTTGATGCTCTGGAGTGCAACAGCAACTGTTGGTGAATGAGTGAAGCTCCCACTTCTTCAAAAGTTATTTACAAGGTTTGTAATAAGTAAAAATGTAAAATACATTACAGTAAAGTGTGGAAATTGTAGCTCATCCTTTCAGAATCTCCAGTACATACTGTATATATTCTGCATAATTTCTGCATGTAAATATCTGTGCAAGTTGGTTCCTCATTTTTCATAAGTATTCTGTGCTCAGCTGTGAAGCACAACTGAAAGAGCATAGTCACTTTCTCTCTTTTTTCTCATTTTTCCTTTTTCCTGCACAAAGGCTTTGAGTGCATTTACATCATGTAATATTATGAGACAAAGATGGGTAAAAGTCAAAGTAAAATAAGAGAACCTACTCACGAAATATTTTGAACAGGGTATGTTACACTACATACATGAAAACTAACTATAGTCCAGACAGTGTGGCTCAATTTTATATTTGGTTAAAAGAGTGTGGGTTCCCAGGTAAAGGAGGCTTTAGTACAGTACAGACTGCACAGCTTAAAGATAAGTTGGAGAATAAAGAAAAGACTGAGAATGAGCCAAAGTTTCTTGCCGACTGGAAGGCCTTTGGTGATTGATTTCTGCCCCACCAAGATGACCCATGCAAGAGACACCTGCGAATGAGCCTGCTCAATAGGAAACAAACCAGACAACTGGTAGAGGTGGAGCTTCATCTGCTCTGTACCCACCTCTGACAAACCTCGAACTGCCTCCTGGTTATGACAGCCCCCCCCCCAGTGCACTCCTGCAACAAGTCAAGCAGCAGTATGTCCTGTGGCAAACTGCAAACCTAACAATGATTGAGCAGTATGCCATACATGTGGAAAAACTTCTCAGCGTCTAAGAAAAGAAGACAACTGAAAGAATAGATGCTGACCTACACACAGCTACATTGACCATGTTCCAAGGGATGAGAACTCAAAGAGGAAATAACAGAGAGGGGATGAGGTCGAAGCAGAGGAAGAGGCAGAGGTTACATCACACCTCGCCATGATGACCGGTTTTAATTGTGGCAGTGACCAACATTTCATTAAGGACTGTACACACAGAGATAACATTTCCAAAGCAGACTGATGGGCTGAGGCAAGGGAGGATGACACATGAGAGACCAATAAAGGTAAGACACAAACACACATTTCTTCTAGAACATCTCACATAAGGCAGGAACATATATATCCGTTGAAAACCCAAGACATTGAACATTGAACAGGAACATGTTAGCCAAAGGCCAAATAGTAAGTGTAAGTGTAGTACAGATTATGTAGTACAGATTACAGTCCTTGATGAAACTTACTCCGTCCTTAAATATACTTAAATATTATAACAGAAACTTACATGTATACCTTTAATGATTAATGGGGAAACTCTACAATTCTTAGTTGATTCCAGGGCAACGCATTCAGTGATACAACAGGGGCATTGAAGATGGCTCCAAAATTGACATCTAAAACATTGTGTACTGTGGGTGTCACAGGCAATGAGACAGTAGAATATTTTTTCAGAACTCCTCCAATGCACGAGTGAAAGTGGCCAAGAGGTGAGCCACCCCTTTCTAATCTCATCCTCCTGCCCTGTAAATCTCCTGGGCAGAGATTCGAAAATTGCATCTAACTTTATTGTCAACCAATGAGGGATTATCTGTGAGCCTTTGCGAGCCCCAATGTGTGAAATATAGTTCTGAGTCTGCCCTGTATGTGTATGAATGGAGGCTTTGCCCTGATCATCTAACAAAGATAACAACAAGTAGCACAAGACAAAACTGAATCTAAAGACAGACTACACTGTACAGCACATTTACATAAAGGACAAGAAAAAACATTTGAACAAACATGGTGTACCGACAACACTAGAAAGTGATTAGCTCTCCAAACTTTATATTGGTCCACACGCTATTGTGATTAGCATGTAAAACTCCATAGATGCTCAAATTATCTTACAGAGCCCATGAGACACTTCAAGGGGGGGACCCTTCGAGGGGGCGCCCAAGTCATGCTGTCAAATTAATTTCTTTGATGTGTCCAATTTTATTCCACATTAGCCAAACCAGCAAACAAAACTTGGAGAGAAGTGGGGCTGTGGGTGGCTAAATGATCTTCTCAAAGACACCCATGGATGATCCACATGTTTTGTACCATACTCAGCTTGGTGTCTTTAAACTAAATTTGACTATATGTGTACATGTATAGTGCAGTGTGACCTTGACCAGAGAAAAGGACCCCTTCAAAAGCCCTATTTCTGCAAAGAGATTTCTGTTTCCTTCTTTTACAGGTGAGTGCACTCCAGCTGAAATACATCCAAGGTTAAAGGAGGTTGCAGAAATAAATATGGGCCAAGGGTAAATATGGCATAGGGATAATTCAAGGTTCTGAACCAGTGGTGATCACCCCCCAATCTGACTATAGGCCCAGACAAACACAGTACCCACTTAAACATGAAGCAGTAGAGGGCATTAGGCCCATGTTTAATTCTCTATTAAAAGCATGAGTAAGTGTCCCTTGCCCAGACTCTCCAGTGCTCATGACCATTTTTCCAGTAAAAAAGGCCAGAAACCCCCTGATAAATGGTGATTCGTGCAAGATTTACAAGCAGTAAATGTAACAGTTAAAAAGAGGGCACCTGATGTTCCAAATCCTTGCACAATCCTCAAAAAAGTGCCCGCTTATAGCAAGTGGTTCTTCATGGTTGACCTGGCAAAGGCATTTTTTTATTGTACCGGTGCACAAGGACGGCCAATATTGGTTCACTTTCCAATTTAACGGTAAGACCTACACATTCACACACCTCTGTCAGGGATATTGTGAGTCACCTTCAATTTATAACCAAGTGTTGAGAGACAGTTTAGCATCTCTCCGCCCTCCTTCATTATGTGAATGATTTGTGCACCCTCTAGAGAGCAATGTGAAGATGACATTGTTGAAACACCTTGCTAGACAGGGTCATAAAGCTAGCCTTCTAAAATTTCAGTTCGCTAAACAGGAGGTGTATTTCTTGGGACATGACATCACAGGAGAAAGTAAAAAACTTTCCACAGATAGGATCTCTGCAATTAAAAAAATATCTAAACCTGTCACAAAAAGCAGGAGCTCTCATTTCTAGAAATGTGCTCCTATTATAGGACATTTATTCCTAATTATTCAGTAATGGAGGCACCCCTGCGTGATCTAACACATAAACCCTGACTCACAGCCTCCTCACCAGTTAAGTGGACAAATGAGGCAGAACAGGTTTTTATAGAACTGAAACAAACACTACAAATCACTCCAACTTTAGGTTTACCAGATCCATCAAAACCGTTTGTGAAAACTGTTGATGAAAAGACTGGTTATATGATCTCTGTTCTGTTACAGAAGCATGGAGATAGGCTGAGACTGGTGGCATACTTCCCAGGGAAATTAGTTGCAGCTGGTCGTCTCCTCTGCTTGAGAGCAGTAGCAGCTGCGGAGAAGGCGGTAGCAGCATCACGAAACATTGTAGGGTATTCTGATCTTACTTTATTGGTCCCTCATGCTGTCTCATCTCAGAGGACAGCCCACTTATCCACTCAACATTGGATGAAATACAATACAGTTCTGCTTGACATGCCTAATAAGACTGCGAAACATTGTACAGTGCTTAATCCTGCTACTTTGCTTCCCACAGAAAATGATGGTGAAATCATGACGGCTTGGCTTTAATGAACCATTTGTGTTCCCCTAGCATTGACCTCAATGATGAGTCTCTACAAAATCCAGATCTTGTGGACAGATCTCGCGTCCAGCATCCAGAGATCCAGACACGGGTAAAAAATAAAGTGGGATTTGCAGTGGTCTCAGACCTCAACACACAACACTGAAACCCTTCCTTCTCACCTTTCAGCACAGGCAGCAGAGACACACACTCTCTAATTGAGGCATGCGAATTGTCTGAGGGAAAATCTGTCATGATCTACACTGACACAGAAATGCGTTTGGTGTAGTTCGTGATTTTGGGGCCATTTGGAAGCATCAAAATTTCATAACTAGCTCTGGCACTTATATTGCACACCACCAGCTTGTGTCAGTACTGCTGATGCAGCGGCCAAATAAGCAGCACAAGGAGGGTAACTGCATGAGCTACACTGTGTTTAAATTAATGCTACCCCTTCATTACAGGTTTCAGAACTTCGCGCATGAGCTACATCAGAGGAAAAGACCCAGGGGCAAAAAGCAGGTTGTACAGCACAACAGATGATAAGGACATGTCCAGAGGAGTGAACATGTCACCCTAAATATATGGTTCCCTATTATGTTGACACATGGGGAAGCACATGTGTCGAAAGGGGGGTTGATAACTGAAGTCAATAAACATTGGTTCACTACGGGCTTCTCTAGTTACTCTCAAAATCTTTGTAAACAATGCCTCACATTTGCATAACACAATGTAGGATGAGGTATACACACAGAACAGGCAGCTCACCCCACACCAAATAAACCATTCAATCACTTACAAATGGATTTTATAGCGCTGACACTGAGCGTGGGGATGAAATATTGCTTAGTGATACTGGATATGTTCTCAAAGTTGCTGGAAGCTTTTTTCTAACAAGAGCAAAAGCAGTAGCAAAAGACCTTTTGAGAGATATTATCCCTAGATTTTGTATTCCAACTAAGATGACTACAGTAACGCAGGATTAAAGCAAATAATTGAATACCTGGGATGACCTGAAACAACATTGTGCCTATCACCCAGCAAGTGGGGGTGCTGTAGAGAGAGAGAATGCCACACTAAAAAATAAACTGTGCAAAACGAATGGCAGAGCCACCTGTGTCCATTCTAGCCACTGCAGGAGAGTCCCAGAACCACCCGAGCAGCTGGAGAAGGAAGGCGTGGAAAATGAACAGGAGTAAAACTGCTATCAAGCTGCCCCTAGGGGGCTTCAGCACACCAGGAGAGAGCAGTAATCAAGAGGCCTCTAGGAGGACCATCGCTCACAAGCCACAGTGAATACTAGAAAAATGAACTTATTTACAACCAGTGTCATTAACTGGTTCAGAGTGTCAGAGTGCACTAGTGGAGGACAAAGAGAAAAACATGTATGAACATTGTCCAACAGTGACAATAAAGGACTGGGTGATAGGGAGACATCCCTGGATAGCTGCTTCAGACTTCAAACAGCAGTACACTCTTATAGCAATAGTCTCCGAAAGCACTGACGACCCCATAAAAGATCACTTAAGGGAAACTAGGTGGGTCTGGTGTAAAATCACACATCAACACTCTGATACCAGAGATATAATCCAGACAACACTTAGAACTTCGTGGGTACTGTCACTTTTTCCTAACCAAACCCAGGGGTCCTGGAGCTCCAGTAAGGTGGGAGGAGTGTGTGAGGGCAGGGCCTGCACTCCGAGCACCAATAGCTGTCAAGTATAGTGAAAGCTCACCTGGTGAACACTGAATGCCTAGATACTGGCCCCAACACGCCATTCTGTAAACTGGTTGGACATGCAAAATACTGTAAGCAGTGATTCCCAGACGGTGAAGGAAATCATTTAATTCCAACAGTAAACAAAGACAATTCCTATGGTATGACCACCTGGGGCGATAATATATATGTGGTATAAAAAAATGGAAAGTGGGCAGCGTGGGAATATACCTTAGTCCCTGTGGTCATTATATGTTTCATGGTATGTCTGCTCCTGCCGTATCTGATCCAATATTGCTCCATGATGATGCAGCATGCACATGCTTCCCACATGACAAGCTATCAACTTGCAAAAATAAACCCAGATGAACTTCCTCACTGGCCTACTAAAGACTATGATCCTCCCTTCTCTGGAGTAAACCATGATGATATTACTCTTTAATATTTCAATCAATCAATCAAATTTTATTTTTAAAGTGCTTTACAACAACCACAGTTGATCAAAGTGCTGGACAAAGATAAAAACAAGATTAAAAATATAAAACACATGTATTATACATAGTTCATTTCACAAGTGACACCACTCTCAAGTGTCAAAGGCTGATCTGAATAAATAGGTCTTCAGTCTGGCCTTGAACAGGGGCAAGTCCATGATGGAGCATAACTCCCGGGGAAAAAAGTTCCAGAGTTTAGACCCCGCCACTGCAAAGGCACAATCAAGCCTATGGTTTGCACATGGACCGTGGGACCACCAGCAGGTGTTATTTGGAGGAGCGCAGGGCTCTGCTGTATCTTAGTTACCTGTTACGAATCATGAGTTCATTCTTATTCCTTTCCTACTTAAATATAGCTCACTAGGAATTTAGAGATTTCTCCTTTGGAGAATTATTTTTTTCCTATTTACAAGCTTATGAAGTACTGAGTTGAGTCTAAGTGAATTCTCAGTGCAGATGTCTATAGTTTAAACTGTTTGCATGGGATTGATATTAATTTGTGTTGGGTTATTTTAAGGATAAAAGGATGACATGTATTGGAAATTAATATTCTTATTTATGTGCACAAGCTCATTCACATATTTTCATTTTTATTTACATTCTAAACATGCACTCAACTCATGCACATTCCACTCTATCCAATCAGCTTCTGACCACAGGGTGTGAGCACCTCATGCCCTATACATTGAAACAGAGTGTTCTCCCTGTTATAAAAAGCAGATTAGAGGATTCAGACCCCTAAATACCTGTTTTACAGCCTTACAGAAACTGACTAGAACCAGTTTTCTTAACCCAGATAAGACAGTACGTCGGGCCTACGTAGGCTATAAATAGGCATGGTAGGCTGGAGATCGCCATTGATTGCTGATGTAAGGCCAATGTTGGCAAAACATCGGATGGCCTACGTTCATCTCAAGAATTCTGCGGAAAAATACTTTTGCGACGGCCCAACGTTGGCCCACTGTCGTGATATATTAACGCTTTTTATTCTGGAAACAGGCCTAAAATTATATTTATGTCGGACCTACATAGGGCCAATGTAACATCATACACTTGAACTAAAAGTGTATGATATTTTAATGTTCTTTTTCTTTTTTTTTTTAAACAAGCGTACAAATTATCTGAGATTCACCCGTGAAATATGAATTTGTGCTGAAGTCCAACTCCAAGCCCCGTTTGTTTCAGTAACCAGAGTGCGCAGTGTGCACTGCACACGCTCCGTTTGATTAGACAAGTTCATGCAGGTCAAGCATTCTCACCAAGGCTTGCTCTCATTCTCACTGTCATTCGGATCACCTTGCCTATTTCCGTGACGAGAAATAAGACTTGGACATCACGGTCGCCATTTTGGTGTATGTAGACAACGGCTTATGCTGTAGTGTGGTGCGGTTACTGACCTACAGTCATCACAATGCATCAAATGAAAGAGAGCAAAAGTAGATCCCTCTGAACTATGTTTATAATTAATTATATAACTTAATATTGCATCACAAATACATTAGTAAAAGTTAATTGCTATTAAAATATGGTGTATGTACCATGTAGTCACATGATCAAAAAAGTAGTTCCCCAATATGGCGTACATAATGTCCGAGTCTATGTACTACCGCATATGGGCAAGGAGTTCCGAGTGTCTCACTGTCTGCGGTCAACCGGGAAAGAGAAGTAAACCAATATTTAGATAGATCTACAAGAATTATTGGATTATCTGAGAACCCCATGATAGCAGTATCAACCCCTGACCTTGGGATCAGTAATCCAGCACCCTACCACCGGGCCACCACTGCCCCCATTTGTAGAATATCGACTTAATTTAGCACCCTTAACATTTAGCAGTTGTGCAAAAATGCATAATTTTCTCTGTGATAAAGTAAAGTAAAAGTACTTAAGTGATTTAAAGTTTTTATAATGTAAATTATACATTGTTTACTTGAGAGTTTCAGGTATTTAAATGAATGGTATTGCATGTATAATACACATTGTTCACTTTGGATATATGAGAAATAAATAGTTTTTTATATTATTTAATATAATATAAAATGACATGCTGCCTTATTTTGTGGACAGAAACATTCAGGCTTTATCTCAAGGAGCAAATTTATATTTTTTTATATACACCAGTTGTTTTCCCTTTTCCTTTGTCTGGATTTTGGCTACAGTGGAAATATTTTGTTTTAAAGTGCGTATAGGTCTAATGGTGGAATCAAGTGCAGTTGCAGTATTTGTCCCAAACAAGATATGACTGTTCTTGTATGCTGCAATGGAAGTTATGAAAGAGTAAATGATAGCCTAGGTGGCAAAATTTTAAGAAAGGATTAACATTTTGTGAAGAGAGGGTGCCCGTAGGGTGGAAAGCGCCTGCCGATGTTGACCCTACATAATCGGCCCTACATAGGGCCTATGAGCAAAATTACATAGGCCCTACATAGGCACCTTATGTAGGGCCTACATATCCTTACATAGGCTGCTGATGTAGGGCCTACTTGTTGCCTATGTAATTGTTCTCTCTGGGAAGGTAAATGGCGCATCCTCAGGGGGAGCGGGGCTTTTTCTTTTCTCTTTGTACCTGCTGATTTCCTGTTTTTTTTCTGTGTAAGCTCTAGAACTCATGTATTGTCTTAATAAAGGAGATTCTCAAAGATGTGACGTGTGATCTTACAGTAATTTCCACCACAAGATGTGGCCTATAAATTACATTTTTCTCTTGTTAATAGCTGATAGGAGTCTCTCGTTTCACTTGATTTTTTCCAGTACCCAGTCATTGGTCTTCTTTTCAGTCCATCCTATCCTCAGTAGTCATCTGAAGCACCAAAGCTTGAATGCTTTAATCCTTTTCTTGTGAGAGGTTTTGAGCACCCAGCATTTTGAACGATAGGTGGCGATGGAGAAGAGTAGATATTGTAGTAGCCTTTTCTTAGTAGCTGTTGAGATAGCCTTATTCTTCCCGGTGTTGGTGAGGGATACTATTGCATTTCTTGCAATGCACAGCCTTCTTTTTCTCTCCTTGGAATCATTATATTTGTTCATAAGCATGAAACCTATGTATACATAATTTTCCACATTTTCAAAATTCTTGCCATTCACTCATAAACAGTCTTGATCGTTTGCTGTGTTTTTCAGAATTTTCATGACTTTTGGCTGTGTTTAGATGCAGCCCAGCTTGTACACTCGCTTCTTTGACTTTGTTGACCAGTGATTGAAGTTCATCGAGGCTGTCGGCTATCAGGACAACGTCATTTGCGTATCTTAAATTTGTTATTGTCTTACCCCCAACTTTGATCCTACCTTCAAAACCATCCAGGGCCTTCCGCAATATACTCTTTGGGGGTACACATCCATGTCTCACACCTTTTGGCCAATCTCAAACCACTCACCACTTTTTTGGTCCATGGGTGGTTTTGACCTTTGCTTGTTGTTGCGCATACATGTTTTTGATAAGATCAACAATGTGCTTGGCAAAACCCCTGCATTGCATTCCAAATAACATCATGAGATACCATGTCAAGCACCTTCCTGTAATCAATGGAGCACAGTAGGACATCATTTTCGATTTCTCTGCTATTTTCAATTCACAATTTTCAAGTTTAGAATATGATGTCTTGTTCCTCTTCCCAGTCGAAAACCAGCTTGTTCCATGCTTATTTCCTTGTTCAGTTTGACTTTCATTCTCTCTGCAATGATCTTCAAGATGATTTTGCTGCAGTGGCTAATCAATGCTATCATTCTGTTGTTACTGCATATCTGTCTCCTTTTTTTGGTATTGGCACAAATATGGACTTAAGCCAGTCGTCTGGCCACTCTTTTTTTCATTCAGATTACTGTGCAGAGTCTGTTGAAGCAACATATTAAGTTGTGCCTCTGTTTTTTTATGAGTTCTGATGCTATTTTATCCATACCAGGGCTTTTTCTCCCTGATCTCTTTTAATGGCTTTTTTTCACTTCTGAGTATAAAGGTGGTGGTTCTTCATTGCAGTTTTCATAGTGAGTTTTTGCTGTTGGTACCACAATGTTCTCAATCTTCTTGTATAGGTTGTAGCAGT
The DNA here is from genome assembly GCA_039654325.1 of Tandanus tandanus. NCBI lineage: Eukaryota > Metazoa > Chordata > Actinopteri > Siluriformes > Plotosidae > Tandanus > Tandanus tandanus. Next base: position 2,184 of record JBCNYH010221867.1, on the reverse strand, counting down.
ATTGCTTCCATCTGTTTTTCACTTCTTTGCCTTCACACAGTAATTTATTGTTTTAGGCTTTTATAGTGTCAATGGTTGGTCTGAACTTGTTTGTTAGTTTTTTAACACCTTTAGAGACATTCGGGACTGCAATCTCCTCTGCTTCACTGAGACATGGCTGAACCCAGCGGTGTCGGATCACGCCATCCAGCCGGCCGAGTTCTTCTCGGTTCACCGCATGGACAGAACACCGGAATCGGGAAAGTCAAAGGGAGGCGGCGTGTGCTTAATGGTGAACAGTAGCTGGTGCAACAGCGCGAGCATTGTTCCTCTCACTCGCTCCTACACACCCAACCTGAAACTACTGACCATCAAATGTCATCCTTTTTATCTTCCTCGGGAGTTTACATCGGTCATAGTCAGCAACGTTTATATTCCACCTCAGGCGGACATAGACACTGCTTTATGCAAGCTGCATGAAACACTCACACAGCACCAGACCCAACACCGGGACGCTGCGCTTACAGGGGGATTTTAACAGTGTCAACCTCAAACGAGCAGCGCCAAACTTTTATCAGCACATCAGTTGCCCCACCAGGGGTGAAAGGACTCTGGACCACTGCTACACTACAGCTAAAGACAGTTACAAGGCACAATCTCGCCGTCCGTTTCGAAAGTCCGACCATGCTGCCATCTTCCTCATGCCTAAATATAGCCAAAGGCTCAAGCAGGAAGTTCTGGCTCGGAGGAAGGTGCCACGCTGGACGGACCAATCGGTGGCCGCTCTGCAGGACGCTCTGGATGATGCAGACTGGGACATGTTCCGGCGCAGCTCTGATGATGTCAACATGTTTACAGAAGCAGTTGTGGGATTCATAGGGAAACTAGTGGATGACACAGTTCAGAAGACTACCATCAGAACGTTTCCTAATCAGAAGCCGTGGGTGAATAAATCCGTCTGAATAAATGCTCTGAGATTCTGTTCCGCTGCGTATAACACGGGGCTCGCCATTGGAAACATGGACGAGTACAAGATCGCATCCTACAACGTGCGCAGAGTGGTGAAGGAGGCGAAGCAGTGCTATGGAGAGAAACTAGAGTCACAATTCCAACAGAGTGGCTCTAGGAGTCTGTGTTGGGGACTAAGGAATATGACGGACTACAAAGCACCATCCTCCAGATCAGTGAATGCAGACGCTTCTCTGGCAGACGAGCTAAACACCTTTTATGCTCGCTTCGAGGCTGCAGCTCATAATGCTAACAGCATTAGCAGTGCTAACATCGCTATGGGCAGCACACTTCTGGAGCATACCGGAGAGGATAACTCATTCACCATCTCAGAGCATGACATGAGAAAGGCATTCAGAAGAGTGAATACAAGGAAAGCAGCAGGACCAGATGGCATCACGGGTCGGGTCTTGAAGACCTGTGCTGACCAGCTTGCTCCAGTGTTCTCTATGATATTCAACCTCTCCCTGGATCAGTCTATAATCCCGATGTGCTTCAGAGTCCATCATTGTTCCGGTCTGCAAGAAACCCCAGCCCGCCTGCCTGAAAGGACTACTGCCCAGTGGCCCTTACCTCAGTAGTGATGAAGTGCTTCGAAAGTCTATTCAGAGACTTCATCACTTCTTCCCTACCGGCCACCCTGGACCCGCTACAGTTTGCGTACCGTTCAAATCGATCTACTGAGGACACCATCGCACACCTCCATCATACAGCCCTGAGTCATCTGGACAGCGGAAAGGGGAATTATGTGAAAATGTTGTTTGTTGACTACAGTTCAGCGTTTAACACCATAATCCCCTCCATACTCACCAGTAAGATGGAGATACTGGGCCTTAGCCCATCTCTGTGTCGCTGGATCTCCAACTTCCTTACAGGCAGACCACAGGCGGTACGGTTAGGCAACCATGTCTCACCCTCAATCACCCTCAGCACTGGAGCCCCCCAGGGCTGTGTTCTGAGCTCCCTGCTGTATTCGTTATATACCTACGACAGTGTGGCCACTTCCAGCTCCACCAACATCATCAAGTTTGCGGACGACACTGTGGTGGTGGGCCTGATCTTTAACAACGACAAGACGGCCTACCTACAGGAGGTTAGAAACCTGGAATTATGGTGCCAAGACAACAACCTCCTCCTGAACGTCAGCAAGACTAAGGAGCTGATAGTGGACTTCAGCACAAAGCAGGAGAGGAATTA
>JBCNYH010221756.1:0-15222 GCA_039654325.1 Tandanus tandanus | reverse complement strand
TGCTACACACGACGAAACTGAAACACCATCCAAACTTACTACATAATCAGAAACCTTATTTCTAGCTGCATGTGATCCGAGTACAAGTACTTATATCTTATCAGAGTTTAATAATAAGAAGTTATTAAGCATCCAGTGTCAAATGTCCTTAACACAATTCTCAACTTTATTTTGATGGTGTCTCTCATCTGGCTTTGCTGAAATATATAACTTTTTATCATCAGTGTAACAATGAAATCTAATACCATGATCACAAATACGGCATGAAATAATATAGAATAATATAAAGAGATCAAGAAACTTACACATAGTCGAATGGTTGAGAAGAGATGGTGTGCAGAACAATCTGTCTGAACAGCTCACAAAGACAAAATCCTATAAAGAAAGTACGGAAGTTGGCGCTTATAAGCGTGCACCAATTTTTTAATAAAACTTCCAAACTAGCCTGAAAATAAGGGGAAATTGGATGGTGAAAATTGACGTCACCACACCAAGGATGACATCACATCAAGGGCAGTATCGGGACAAGTGAGAAAGTAATGGGAAATGGGAAAATATGTAAATCAAGGTGGGAAGGAGTAAAATAGCTTAATCCATGAAAATAATGGGAAATGATTAAGCATATGTACATTAAAAGAGGGAGGCGTCCTAAGACGCCATGTGTATAAAAGAAGGGGAATTCAGAGGGCGTTTTCAGACCAGACCTGCTGCTCTCTCAGAATTGTATGTGATTGACTGCAACTCTGATTAAAGAATCTTGCTTCTCCTCATCTGCTGCATTGAGATCTTTTATTTTGACTAAGTTTTTTGAGTGATTAGTGAATTATTGGGCATGAACTAAGAGACAACCAGGTAAAGAAAGGGACTTCACTTCCACCCGGCATATGTCCGCTCAGAGAAAGCTCTGGGTTCCGACATATTATTGGTGGCCCGTATGGGGAACTTGCGCAAAGAGGCCAACGTGAGCCCAAAAACCTGAACTAGGACTGTGGTTACTACGGGCTACAGACCGTGGACATCTAATTGAAAAAGGTAAGCAGGCACCTGTTATCAAGTCTGTTTTAGATTCTGTGGCTTGTAAGACTGCAGCCCTTGGGAGGGTATAGGCAGTTAGCTTCACACCAAGAACTGAAGGGTGGAAAGCACCAATATTAACAAAAAAAGCAGATGAGAATGGGCAGAGAAGTATTTAAAGGTCAATAAAGTGAGTACAAGGAAATTTCCTGCGGGTAAAGCAGGTGGTACAAGTTAAAATTCCTGCAGGGTAAGGCAGGTGGAAATATTTATCCCTAAAAGTTGTGTGGTAGGGATGCTCGGAGAGTCACTGCTGAAAACATGTTAGTTTTCAGAGAAGGCAAGGTGGGACCCAAGGAAAAAGTGTTATAAAAGTGTTGTGTGTTATGAGCATTCTTGATGCAAATTTGTGACCTTGTGGTGTAGTGCGGTTATTAAAATGTATACCGTGTACGAAGAGAAAGGCTGCCAGCAGCGGAGAGATAAAGGTAGGGGAGAAAGAGTGGTAAAGTTGAATGGTAAAATCGGTGTTAGAAGGAATGAGGACAGAAAAGTTGAGTGATTGAGGAAGATACTGGGATAAGTTTAAAGGAGATGAGACAGAGAGTGAGAGCAAGAAAGGAACCCCAAGTAACTTACACACACACATGCACAGAAATAGAAACGCACACACATAACCAAGCACACAGAAGAGGGGAAGTCTGCAAACCAGCGGCGAGCTAGAGGTGTGAAAACGGAAGTGAGAAATTAGAAACAGGAAACAACAGTATTAAGTAATAAGGAAGAAAATGATAATGACATGATACCTTGGTTTACTGATTTTGACCAACAATTGCTTGAAGAGGCAAAAGGAATTAGAACTCATTTTTGGGACGAATGCTTTAGTTGAAACGAGAGGAGGGAGGAAACATATCAGACAGAAGGACACATTAGGTATAAATTGTAGCATTTGACAGACTGGAGGGGGCTAGAGGAGTTAAAACCTCAATTCCCTGACATACATTGGGAAGACAGACTTCAAGCTCTCTGGAGACCTAGCCTGTTAGGCCCAATATTAATTGTAGAAAAACTTTTTATTTCTCCTTAAATTACTTTTGCTATGTAAAGCTGCTTTGTGACAATGTCAATTGTAAAAAGTGCTATACAAATAGAACTGAATTGAATTGAAATGAATAAAGAAGCAAAGAAAGACATTGAAAAGTACATGAAGAAATGGAATGACCGGACACGTGGGGAGTTGCACTGGCCAATAACTGGTACCTTTAATTAAGAAAGATGTGAGAAAATGAAGCAGAGGTTAGATAATTGGGGAGAAAAAAAGAAGGAGAAAGATGAAAAGACAGAAAGATAAGGATAGTGGAATGCTTCCTGGAAGAGGGAGAAGTACAAAGAAAACTGAAGGAGGAAAGGGAAAGAGAAAAGCCAACAGCCCCACCAGCGGAGGAACTTGAGGAGCAGGAAAAGCCACCCACCTACAGAGAAATATCCACCCCTCGTATAGCAGGAATATACCCGCTCCTCTTGAAAGACGGAGAATCACAAGACGTGGATCTAGAGATAGTGGGAGGCCAACTCAGGGGCAAAGTGATATACAAACCATATGAAAACGAGGGAAAGGGGGTGACAGGGTGCCAGAAGGAAGAACAAGAAAAGGAACTCCCCGAAGGAGGAGAAAGACTGGAAGGAGGCGCAGGGAGCCTAGAGTGGGAACACGGATCCTGGGAAGGGATGGCGAAGAGGAATGACCTCATTGAATTGCAAAGAAATCTGAGGGAAGGTGAAGAAGTAATAAGAAAGAGGCAACCGAGGGGGTATGTGTACCACTCAAGCACCCCGATGTTGAGGGAAGGAGTGGAGAAAGACAGTCAGAGACAGGCAGTAGAGGGGATGAGCCCCAAGAGTGAGCCAGTACACAGCAACCTGAAACGAGGGAATAGGCACCCAAGCCTGGCAGGAGAAGTAGAGAAGGTGGAATAGCGGATACACCGAAGAAAGCAAGGCTGGTGCAGAAAGCGAGGAGGACTACCATGTAGTAGGGAGGCTGAAGTTAACCCCGTCGCTGAGATCACAGATCAACAGCCAGTTGCAAGCAGTAAACAGTTGGATAGCGGGAGTAGAAGATGGTCTTTTGGCAGTAAGTGAGCTGGGAGAAGAGTCGCACATAAGAGCAAGGAATGAATTGGAAGATACAAAGAGGCAGCTAAATCGGTTGCAGCAGAAGATGGAACTAGACGAAAAGCAAAGCAGACAGCTACAACAGAAAGTACACAGGATAGAACAGGCACAGAGCGAGTGCGTGGGGCTCAGCAGAAGAGGGCTAAGAGCAAACAGTGACTAGGTAGATCTGCTCCGTCAGAGTATACGGGAGATGCGGGATGAACTGGAACAGCGAGTGGACGAGGCCTCCCGAAAACTGGAAGTGGTAGACAGCCTGAGTGAAGGCGGAAAAACGAAAGGTGAAAAAACCAGCACCAAGCAGGACCATGGGACTACGGTCCGATGCAACCAAATGATGTGGGGAGGAAGAAGCCTATGCCCTGACAGATGAGGAGGATGAAGATGGTTAACAAAGTAGGGCACAGCACGCCGCCACATCCCAGTTCCCAGTGATAGTGAAAGGTCACAATGTGGCTTATGTCTCCTGGTCATTCATGGACTTGACAGGACTAATTGGCAGATTACCAAGCATCTGCAACAAAAATATGATACAAGAATGATTAATAACTACAAAAACCACCTCTGGCAGGACCTAAGGGATGCATATCCAACCAGGGCGGATCCTGGGATAACAATGGGGGTGGAATGAGAACATGGCTGAGTTCATACTAAAGCTTCAAAGGGCATGGAGAGAAGAAATGGGGAGCGCATGGGACAAAACATAAATCGCTGTGTCGCAGACAACAGCACAACCAATGGCCCAGCCTGCACCCCCAGTGCCACAGCCAGCAACCATGGTACAAGCCGTACCAATGTATCCACCACAACAGGCACAGTCAACCTACTTGGGCCTCCACCCATGCCAATGTACCCCCCCCCCAGTCCAATAATACCCACGTAAGAACTGTGGATAGGGCCAAGGACGAGGATGAGGCCGAGGAGGGGGATTCTGGCACCAATCCTCAAGAGGAAGAGCTCCAATGAACCAAGGAGGAAGAGGAGGAGGATGCTGGATATGCTAAGATCCAAACCATATGAAATGAGACTGCCCATATGCATACCAACAAGGAGGACAAACAGCACCCCCAAGAAATAATTCCCCACAAAATCAGGGATGGCAAGGTCAAGGGAACTGGACGGGACCCTGGCCAAACCAGCCACCCCAGGGACCACTAAACCCGGGAGCAGGCCCCATGGGGCCTCCCCCGGGGAGCATGTGAAGAAGCCCAGAGAAGCCAGAGGGGGAGCTGGTGCAGTACACGATCTCACTGCACCCCGCTCAGGAACCCACCAACTCAGTAGTGGTGGGAAGGCAGATTCTGGCACCTTTTTTGATCGACACAGGTGCAACATATACGACTATAGGAAGAGAAAGCTCAAAGCTCCCCCTCTCTAGCAAAGCAGTAAAAACAGTAGGCTTCTCGTGGAAAACACAGACTTTGCGACTTACTGAGCCACAAGAGATAGATATACAAGGAGTAACTGTCCAAACACCATTACTGTATTCTCAAGACACCCCAGCAAATTTACTTGGCAGAGATGTGCTCTGTAAGATGGGAGCTAAAATACACTGTGGAGAAACAGGAGAATGGATAGAGCTTCCAGATTGTCTGATCCATGTCTCATGATGGAAACAAAATTTGAAAAATGTGTAATGGACAGAGTGCACTGGCTGGAACTAAGTGACTCACCAAATGGAGTAAGAAATTTATATGAGAACTGGAGACCCTGGCTGAACAAAATGCGACCTGACTGCCAGCCGAGCAGAGAACCATGGCACTGTACAATGATGTATGACAAGAAAGGACTAAACGAGGAATATGAGGCCATGTGGGATGAACTGGTGGCTTCAACAACGTACACTCAGAAAACTGTGAGCATTATAATAGGACTCCAAGGAGTCACTGCTGTGATCCAATTACCACCGCAACTCAGCTACTGGTACCAAGTCTCTGACGCTGCTCCCCATGTTTCCCTGCTGATCGCACAGAATTTTAAATCAAAAGAATTAGGGCCAATGGTGAAGGAAGCAAGTCAGGTGATGCAGTGGACACAAGTAGAACAGGGAGTCAGTGTATCACCAGACAGAAAATTTCTTAGGATAGAGCAGGTAGCAGTAGATGAAGTAAACCCACAGACTGTTCTGATGAGTAGGACAGAGGATGTAAGGATAGAGAAGAGTAGAACCAAACAACTGCCCCAATGGGCAGAGAATCATGAGTTTACAGAGGAAGAAAGGGGGGACGTAAAAGCACAGGTAACAGACCAACTATGGACTAAACATCCAACAGATGTAGGATTGGTAAAGTCAGCAGGATTAGTTAAAATACAGCTAAAACAACAGCACACTTACCGTATCAAAAACAGTATCCACTGTCAAAAGATGCAATAACAGGGATAAAACTGACACTTGAGGGATTAGTGGAAGCAGGAGTTTTAATACAGACAGAAAACCAGTGCAACACCGCCATCTTTCCAGTCAGAAAACCAAATTCGGACAAATGGAGACTGGTCCATGATTGTAACCGGTAAATAAAGTGGTGACAGCAGAAAGACCGGTCCCTGATCTTCACACCCTATTGTCTAACATTCCAGAAGGAACAAAGTGGCACACAGTTATCGACTTATGCTCTGTGTTCTTCGGTGTTCAACTACACCCAGATTCACAATTTTTGTTTGCCTTCACTTATGGGGGACAACAATATACATATACAAGGCTACCCCAAGGGTATTGCGAAAGTCCGTCAGTCTTTAACCAAGTTTTAGCACAAGACTTGGCTAATCTGTACATAACCTCAACTTTGCTCCAATATGTGGATGACTTATTTATCTGCAGCCAAACCAAAGAGCAATGTATATGGGACTCTGTGACAGTTCTAAAAATGTTGGTGGAAAATGGTCACAAAGTAGCTAAGGAAAAGTTGCAATTCTGCTAACCAAAGGTAGAATACTTAGGTAGAGTGCTCGAAGGCACTACATGAAAAATCTCTCCAGAACATGCAGAAGCAATCCACAAGGCTCCTAGACCTCAAACCGTTCAGCAAATGCTATCCTTCTTGGGTTTAGCTAGGTTTAGTAGACCTTGGATTTGTGACTTTGCCATGAAAACACAACCACTCAGAGACATAGTGAAGACAGCAGACCAAACAAAATCTAGTGCTAAACTGACCTGGACAGAAGACGCAAAGACAGCATTTGATATGCTAAAAGCTGACCTATCGTCTGCACCGGCATTAGCGTGTCAAAACTATGGAAGGCCTTTCCATTTCTACATATCAGAGAGAAAAGGGTTTGCGTCGGCAGTGCTAGCACAGGAACAGAAGGGCATGGGGAAAAGACCCATAGCTTACTATAGCGCAGCACTTGATCACGTGAAGAAGGGCATGCCACCATGCTATCACCATGCCTTTCAAAAAGCATCATCAATCACAATGGGGCATCCAGTGACCCTGTACCCCTCCCATGTGTTGCATGCACTGCTGACCAGCCAAAATTTCAAAATAGCTAATGCATGATGGACAGGCTATGATGTTATCCAATCAGTTCCAGAGCTGACAAAAGTGCCACACAATAAATCCTGCAGACAGGTTGGTGCTCCCACAAGAAGGAGCCCCACACAAATGTACTAAAGAGGTAAAAAAAATACCTGAAAGCTAGGGTGGATTTGGAAGCAGAAGCGCTGCCAGATGCTCAATATGTCTTCTTTGTGGATGGATCATGTTATCGTACCAATGAGGGAAACAAGGCGGGTTACGCAGTAATCGAATTTGATGACAACTCCAAAATGTTCAAAATAGTGATGATGGTGGCAGTGCCACAGCCATGCTCTGCCCAATTGGCAGAGATAAAAGCACTGACAGCTGCGTGCAAACTAGGCACTGGTAAAACGTGTACGATATATACAGATTCGGCTTATGCTTATAGAGTATGTCATGTGTTTCGACCAATCTGGGCACAGAGAGGTTTCCAGAGAGCTGATGGATCAAGCATCGTACACGGGCCAGCAATTTCAGAGCTATTGGGAGCAATGATGCTCCCTAAGGAGTTGGCAATTGTGAAATGCAAAGCCCACAAGTCAGACAGAGAATGGGTTAGTAGAGGAAATGCAGCAGCTGATGAAGCAGCAAAGAAGGCTGCAGCTGGAGAAGAGGTGTGCATAATGGGAATGATGGAATGTGGGAGAGCTAGGCGAAAATGAGCAGATGCAGGTGACAATAGACAATGTTAGGGAGTTTCAGGAGTCAGCCACAGCAGCAGGAAGAGACTTGTGGAAGAAGCGAGGTGCACTTTTAGACCCAGAGCCAGGAGTATGTAGACCTTGTGATAGAGTACTGGCAGCCCCACTAGGGTTTCTTCCGATGCTGATCAAGGAAATACATGGGATAGATCATTGTGATCGCAGGAAAATTGAGACATACTTAGCCAGTATGGTAGATAAATCCCTGAGAACATGTGAACTCTGCGTGACACGGAATGCTAGGAAACACTTTACAGTACCTATTAGTCACATACCACAACCAAATGGGCCATTCAGGCATCTAGTGATCAATTTCATAGACATGACAGAAAGAAAAGTGGGGAAGTGGTAGACCAGTTCAGCCGGTGGGTAGAGGCACAGGCCACAGCTAAAAACAATGCTAAGACGATAGCAAAATTTCTGTGCAGAGGTGATCCCACGATTTGCTATCCCGGACCAGTTGAGTTCAGACAACAGTAGCCACTTTGTGACTGAGGTAACAAAAAGTATAACAGAAGCTTTGTGTATAGAACACCATTTGGGGTGTGTGTGCGCCACCCACAGTCACAAGAGATGGTTTAAAGGGCGAATGGACTGCTGAAGGAAAAGATTGGTAAAATCTGTTCAACCACCAAGTTTAATTGGGTTCAGGCGTTACCACTAGCACTCATGAAAATGCATTCTCAGACCAACAGAAACACATCTAACACCACATGAGATGCCCACAGGGAGGCCAATGCCAGTAGCACTTACTCGGGGACCCTATAAGGGCCCTGCACTGGAACAATTAGAGGGTGAAATGTCAAGCTATGTGAAACACTTAACCCAAATACATAGAACTCTGTATCCTCAGGTCTGTGCAGCCACACATGATGCAGGGATAGAGCAGGAGGAACTTCGCCAAGTGGAGCCTGGAAACTACGTCTATATCAAGGTATTCAAAAGGACACACTGGATCCAACCACGGAGAGAAGGACCATTTAAAGTGGTGTTGGCAACACCAACAGCAGTCACTGTAGAGGGTAGAGAGCATTGGTATCATTTGAATCATTGTTGCAGAGCTGCTGGAAAAGGGCCCAAGTGGACGGAGTCACGCTCCAGGCTGGTGCAACTTGCCCACTCGGAAGAGGACACCAACCCAGAGGACGTAGATCATCCGGATGCGCCAGCATTCAACACGCGGAGAAAGGGAAAGCAACCTCAGAGGAAAAAAGAACCCCAAGTAAAAGAGCCAAGCAAACACATAGTAGAAACTGAAGATCCACTTAGGCCTGATATCGAACCAGTAGTGCACCAGTTCTCTGAGGAACTAGAGACAATACAGGGGTTGCCAGACGAGCCCCAACCAGGTCCGTCAAAGCACGAGCCCAAACCAGGTCCATCAGGATACGAGCTGTTTAGTACAATCAACATAGCTGACTTGGCTACATTAGATATTTCGGACCTGGCTCGAGGTTACACCGACGAATCAAAATGAAAGTCAAGGGGGTGAGGCAAAAGGTGGCACCGAAGTCACCCAGATTGACTCGACGGCCACCGCCAACATTAACTCAATATGCCCTTATAATCATTATGGCTGTAGGATACACACTAATAGTGGTTGTGATTGGGGAATTCATTCAAATGGCTATGATATTACGTGAAATGTCACGGACAAAACCAGTCCAGGGAAACTGCACCATCAATAACAAAACATGTGCCCTGCCAACCCAAACTATACAGCTAGGCAGGACCAATGATCAGATACACGTAGCTGGGAACCTGACGTCAGAAGGATATCCGGCCTTAAGAAATGAATCCTTGACCAAGCAAGGGTGGCGGATCACCGACAAAACCGGACAACAGCATTTTTAGGACGGTCTGTACAAGCAGTGACTTGGACCAGATAAATGGTCCCATATATGGTGAAACTTGGGGTTGGAGCCAAGCCAGTATAGTTGAGAGCACAGGACAAATATTATACTCCCCACATAGATGGAATGAAATGGCAATACCAAAAGTTGAAAGTGAGGAGCTAGAGGATAAGATGCCTATGGCAGAAAATACAGTGCACAAGGAAGAGGGGGACCTCACTGCTGAATTATGGCACAAGGCTCAGGCCAATGAATAGTATAAATAGGCAAATTACATGGCTAAAAATTGGGCTGATGAAGGGGACGAGTGTATAGTATGTACGGCCGGGATAGGAACGTTGGAGTTGGTCCCACTGCCATACAACACCCAGATGTGTACAATGTTACGGGAAAGGCTTGCTGAAGAATTTGGGACTACAGTGGTAGAAAACAAAGTGGTACAATTGAATGTAAATGGCACCCTGACTAACATGACGATATAACCAAGGAACTGACATTTGCCCCTATTGGTGTATATTATATGCAGGGGTCGGAAACCTTACCCAAACCTTTGTGAGACGATGTGGGAATATGACAATGTGGCCACAGACCACAAACCTGAGACCACCAAAGGGCAGAATATCTTTTGTGTGGGCCAGAAATCACACATTCGAGTGCTACAGAAGTCAGAGGGCAAGGGATCCCAGAGTGTATATAAATGACATAGGACAGCCACGAAGACTCCTTAATGAGTATAAAGCATGAAACGAGGTCGCTGCAGGCTTTGAGTCGTTGTTTCTTCACGTGACCACAAATAAGAATGTCGAATGGATAAGTTATATTTACTATAACCAGCAGAGATTTATTAATTACACAGATGATGCACTATGGGCACTGGGGGGACAGCTGTCCGCTACTAGTCTCATGACCCTACAAAACAGACAGGCCTTGGACTGGTTAATGGCAAAAAAGGAGGGGTTTGCATACTCTTTGGAGACCAGTGTTGTACTTATATCCCAAATAACACAGCCCCGGGAGGCTCCTTTTATGAAGCAATGGAAAAGCTTGGTGAACTATGGCGTGAGGTAAAGAAGAACGCAAGCTTTGTTATGTTTTCCACAGAAGGGTTCACCAGTTTCTTCAGTAGATGGGGCGGGTGGTTTGTAAAAATGGCAATGCATGTGGGAATAGTACTAGCAGTACTGCCAGTAGTGGTGTGCTGCATATTCCTGCTAGTCAGAGGACTGTGCATTCAGGCAATGGTTAATCAAATTACTTTACTAGTCCATTCCCCCCGATAAGGACTGTACTCTGCCTCCGATAACAGACATACTGGACAACAACGGTGACGGGGACTTCAAGACCGATGGCCTGACACAGGACCCTAACTGCCTTATCCTGGACGACTTAGCGTATTATAACTGAACCATCATAATTACTGTACAGACATCTGTCTTGTATGTTGTTTATCTGTGTCTTGTCCTGCCTCACTGGCTTCTATCCTGCGTTTGGCCTCTGTCATTATGTCTGTATATATGTTTATAAGTGTTGTGTGCAGGAGCAATGGCGACCTCTGTAACTTCCGGCGAGCTTCTCCAGTGTCTATGCTGCGAGCACTGCCACCACAGGTGGAGAACTCAGCCATGTGCACGACTGCAACTCGATGAGCAGGGGAGCCTCAGTATGGCCTCACGACAAGCTGAGTGTGCCGCATGCTGTAATGTGGAAGGCAGTCTAAAGCTATTGTACAGCCACGAGGATCCGAAACCCCAATGCAGAGTCTTCTACACATGCTGCACAGACAAAGACTGGACATGTGACATGGAGATGGTGCGCCCAGTCCATAAGATATTCAACAGGGCTAACTTTTATGTGGAAAAGACTTGGCGCGTCCGCACCTACTTTATGGACGTCACACTTCCTCGTGGACTCTCTAATTGTACACATATATCATCACCTCCGTTCAGTGTCGTTGGCGGAACTTTACGGGACATCCGCTGCACATGGCTTCCTCATTATCTGCAACGTTATCCAGGCCACTGTAATTCAGGTAGTGACTGTTTCATTCTGCGGATATGTGTTATGTACTTCCCATTCCAAGCTCCAGCGCAGGTGGCTCAACAAGCTTAAACCACCACCGTCTGGCAGCTGGTACACTAGGGAATGTAAGGACTCTGAGGTCGTCGCGTCTCAGGACCGGACTCGCAAACTTTTGCTGAAGACGAAAATTTGGGCAGTGTTACACGTGCGAGAATGGATTAATGTGCCTTTACCGAAGTGGATTTACAAACTGTATAAAACCCACTATTGGTGGTGGTACTGATTCATGATGCACTTCTTTTCTTTGCAATAGCATGTCACTTTGTGTATGTATATGTGTATATATAAGTGTCTGGTGACCCTGGCAAACTAAGCTGTCGCACAGGACATGCGGGCAGAGTGGGAATTTTCCCTCGCAATTGGTGCGAGAGGGTGTTTCGCCCACTCCTGGTTCACCTTGAGGAAAAGCTTTACAATTAGGGGAGAGTGATGTTGAAATATATGTGAAAAATGGGATATGTTGTGGGATATGTTGGAAACAATGGTAATATGGGATATGTTATGGGATACGTTGGAAACAATGCTAATATGTGAAATATGGGATATGTTATGGGATATGTTGGAAACAATGGTAATAGGATATAAAAACATGAAAACAATAGGGGGATACACATGTTACAAAGGGTACATGGGTATAACAGCGAGTAGTGATGCATTAAATCTTATAGGAAAGTATAAGTATGTGGAACTTAGAACAATCAAGGTCATAAAACCCGTATAGAACTTAGAGCCTTCTTAGGGATATATGGATGGTCCTAGGCCTTGTAGTGATGAGAGGTCCATGATGGAGTGTTATGCGACATGTGCAAAGATGTCCCTCTCTTGCCATTTTTTCCAGAAACATAGATGTAAAATGACTGCGCCTGCGGATCTCCTCTGTGCCTTCCCGCACCTGTTGACTATGCCCTCAAGTCAGGATACTTGTAGAATCCTCCATGATACGGTAACCAAGGACAACCCGCTGATCATGCCATGTGGCTGCAAGGGCAGCTTATGCTTTGTGCATCGGGCCTGTCTCCACCAGTGGATTAGGAGTTCAGGCATGCATAGCTGTGAACTCTGCGAAACCGAGTTCATCATGAAGGATAGACTAAAGCCGTTGCACAAGTGGGAAAGACTACCCATAACGACTAGCAAAAGAAGGACATATGTTCTCCAGCTCTGAAATTGCTGGCCCGTGTACGATGCTTGATCCATCAGCTCTCTGGAAACCTCTCTGTGCCCAGATTGGTCAAAACACATGACATACTCTATAAGCATAAGCCGAATCTGTATGACATATGACATAAGGACATCATATGTTTGATTGTGGTCAGTGCCATTGCTTACGCTGTTAATGCTGGAACTCTATACATCGTAATTAAATGGTTAGAGACCAAGTTAGGTAATACTCTCCAGTTTCTACTTACACTTGCAGTAAGCATTGGAATATCAGCGGGTCTGGTTCTCAGGTACATGCTGTACAAAACATTTACTCAACTATAGAAAAGACTGAAGGCCTATGGTTACAGATAGAGAGATACAAGTGCATGATCGGTTAGGGACCTCTGGGCAAGGGAACATAGAGGGAGAATGCAAACACAATATTGCCCAGACACCTCTAGCCACAAATTTATTGCATACTGAAGACAGGGGGAGTACTTGCACGAGGTTGTGAGACAATTTTGAGGGACGTGCACAAGATGATACCCTTCAGGCAGCAGTTACAGACAAGAAAGCATACTCATGGACAATTAGATAGAGCCTGGGGACTTGCGCGTGTCCGTACACTCTGATCATGTGACCTCTCCAGACAAAGACGACTACGCAGACTAGTGCCAATCGTCTTTGGAAGAAACCATGCCTCATCCATTAGGTTACTATGCATAATAAGTAATAGTTAAGGATGATGTTAAGACTATAAGGGATAACAACACAGACTGACGAATCTAGGAAGTGTACATGACAAATGTGAGACTCAAGAGTCTCAAAGGGGGAGTGATGTCAGGAGAAAACATTATATCCTGCTTGATTTAGCATTAAAATATTATATCATGCTTTATTTAGCATTAAGATCTACAAGTAGCTTTAAGCTAGCAATATTTAACCTAAAAAGTAGTGTTTATTCACAAAGATGTTTAAATATGGTTAAATAAGTAGTTGTAGTAAAATATGAAGCCTAAAATAAAAGGGCACATAACCATGCAGAATCATTGACCCTAGTGTACTAATGAAATAACCACACTGAGACTGGGGGAAAAGGATACAGAAAATTTATTGAAGATTACAGATCAGTCAGCCTATCCAGAGGGATTATGGGAACAGGAGGATCAGGGGAAGAAGAGGGGAGCTTAGGATCCACAGGGGATGTAGGAGAGTAGTCAGTGGGAGAATCATAGCGGTCAGCAGGAGAATCCGGGTAATATTCCATTGGAGAGGCAGGAGGGAAAGGTTCTGGAGAAGAATACTCAGGAGAATGTAAAGGAAGGAAAGGAGAGCATGAGGGAGAACCTGAGGAAGAATCAGTAGGTGGACGTGGAGAAAAGTGCCAATAGCGGACCTGGGTAGATTGGTCGTGGGGTTCAGGTTGAGAGTGAGTAGACTGATCATGGGTGACAACTGAAGGCTGGCAAGTGTGAAGAGGGGACCTGGACTGAAACCCAGGAGACCTAGATTGGAACCAGGTGACAGAAAGGAACTCCAGGAAATCCAGGAGGTTAGGATTAGCACGAGCCAGGTGGTAATGGCGATGGTAATCAGATCTCCCCCTCCAAAAAAGGGCACGACGAGCTGACTGAGCTGTGAATAAGAGAAACAGGGGAAGGTAATGGGGTGATTGGTCAAGTAAGGCTTTACCAAAGCTTAACAGCTAACCAAGAAACCCAAATATGGGATGGAGGAATGGTACGTTGTGCCAGAGGGGCACAGTGACCAGCCCTGGCATAAACAAAGCAGGTCAGAGTGACCAGAACGCAGTGACATAGTACACAAAAGGGCAATGGAATGTAAGGCATAAGGCAGAGCTTAATCAATGATAAAACTAGAGAAGTGCCGAACTGCAATAAGAACAAAGCTTGCTTATATCAGAGAATAAAATACTTAGGAAAGGATAAAACGGCATGAAATAATATAGAATAATATAAAGAGATCAAGAAACTTACACATATTCAAATGGTTGAGAAGAGATGGCGTGAACAATCTGTCTGAACAGCTCACAAAGACAAAATCCAATAAAGAAAGTATGGAAGTTGGCGCTTATAAGGATTAAAAAAAACAATAAAAAAACCAATTTTTTAATAAAACTCCCAAACTAGCCTGAAAATAAGGGAAAATTGGATGGAGAAAATTGACGTCACCACACCAAGGATGACATCACATCAAGGGCGGTATCGGGACAAGTGAGAAAATATGTAAATCAAGGTGGGAGGGAGTAAAATAGCTTAAGCCATGAGAATAATGCAAAATGATTAAGCATATGTAAATTAAAAGAGGGAGGCATCCTAAGACGCCAAGTGTATAAAAGAAGGGGAATTCAAAGGAGGTTTTCAGACCAGACCAGCTGCTCTCTCAGAATTGTATGTGATTGACTGCAACTCTGATTAAAGAATCTTGCTTCTCCTCATCTGCTGCATTGAGATCTTTTATTTTGACTAAGTTTTTTGAGTGATTAGTGAATTATTGGGCATGAACTAAGAGACAACCAGGTAAAGAAAGGGACTTTACTTCCACCGGCCAAATTTTAACATTAAAAAAGTTCAGGAAGTCGTCACTGCTATAAGTTGACGGTCTGCACGTTTTATTTATGGTCTTATTCCTAGTTAATTCAGCAACAATATTAAATAAGTATTTTGGATTATTTTTATCTTCTATTAGATTTGAGAAATATATTGCTCTAGAAGCACT